>SKCR01014230.1:0-80592 GCA_019454045.1 Zanthoxylum bungeanum | reverse complement strand
CCCTCCTCAATGATATTGGCTTTAGATTTCATAGTCTTGTATCCAGCCTTCTCAGACTTCTTGTTGTCCTCTTCGATTCTTAATCGAACCCTCAAATTTTCAAGACTCGTCTGTTTGTTCTTGTGTTTTAGATAACTCCTGAAGTCCTTCCATGATGGAGGCAACTTCTCAATGATTGTGGCAACTTGAAATGTCTCATAGAGTTTCATTCTCTCATCCAATATTTCGTGAATGATCAATTGTAGTTCACCCAACTGAGACATTATCGTCCTTGAATCTACCATTTTATAGTCTGAGAACCTACCCATGACAAATTTCTTTTTTCCAGCATCTTCTGTTATGTACTTCTTCTCAAGATATTCCCAGGGTTTCTTTGCATAAGTCGTGCATTGGTAAACATTGTACAATGTATTATTAAGAGAGCTCAAGAGGTAGTTCTTGCACAAGAAGTCGTCTTACGACCATACCTCAACTCACAGTTTCCAAGCTGCTCCAGTCTCTCCCTCTACAGGACCGAAGAAGTTTATTTGAGATACTTAGCCAACTGTAATGTGGTCAGGTACAACAACATTTTGTTTTGCCATTGTTTGAAGTTTGCTCCACTGAACTTGTCTGGTTTCTCTCAATGAGCAACCGGTACTATGATAATCTCACTAGCCATGTGTAACTGATAATTAAAACAATTATCAATAAGTCTACACAATAAAAAATTACGTCATGATCAATTTTATGATCAAGTTTGTGTGTTATACTAAAAACTCACTTATTATTTTGGATAGTAATAAACTTATAGCAAATAATACAAGTTTTCGAATTTTTTATTAAAATGTCTTATGATATGCGGAAAAAAAAAATTCTCAAATGACAAGAGGGTCCGGCGTAACCACTTAAATCTCTATCCTCTTAGGCTCTTATCACATTGGTAGCAAAATTTCTTTAGTCACTTTCTCAATAGAAAATCTTAAGCATTCATTTTTAGTGTTACACTTTAATTCTCAACAAATATTATATTACTACCATCAACTAAAATAACTTAAAATTATTACGTTAATATGTGATAATTGAAAATACTTTAATTAACTTAAATCTATAATAATCAAGTCTACAAATTTATTATATGATTCTCCCCAAGTTAGTTAAACAATTAATGAATAGATTCTAAAACAGTTAATTACACATATCAAGTCATAAAAATTACAAGAATCATGTGTATTAGATGTTATTGTACTTAAATAATTTTAAGGACTTGTACAATGCATAAATACTCTTAAACTATTTTTTTTTTTAAAAATACTACAATAATAATTATTTGCATACTGTGTGTGGTTGAATTTTAATAACTTTCCTAAAAGTCATATGTTTATATTTAAATTTTCCTTGTCCCCGGTGTTAATTTTTTCAATTTTTCATCTCCGATTCCTTCCCAAATTGAGGAGGGTCCTCGAGAGCCCTTGTCCCCTTGGGGATTTCTGCCATCCGTAAACATAATGCTCATGCAGTACCATTTGTATTAAAATCATTTTACAACAATCTTCTAAGCTAATGAAGCAAATCTTTATGCCATTCCCATCCCATCTCTCTATACATAGACACATCACATCACATCACATGAAATAATCATTGAACTATGTTCGTCTTCAATTGAACGACAATTAATTTTTCGTGTACTCGTGTATCAACCACGATTTAACAGCTCCCAAGAACAAGTAATTGGCACCTTAATCTCACTTTTATAAGACAGATGATGGTTCATACCAATAATGGTTTTCAAAAACCGTAACACATCAATCACACATACACTGATACAAGTAAAGAAAATTTGAAGTAAAAACGGCATAATTTTTTATTTTTATTTTTATTGATGCTTAAAATGTTAAATGAATTACATGCCTAAATATATTGAACTAAAACAAAGCATGTGGAGATAAAATCTACAAAGGTCGAGAAGGAGAAATACAATAATTTCTATAACTTGTTCTGTAAGGGAACTATGACCGTTCTATAGTATGATTAGTAGAGGCTTTCGACAAAATGTGTGATGATGTGGAGTCCCTTGAGGATGAAAAATGGAATCCCAGAAAATAATAATAATAATTCCCTAAAGAGGATTACTTGTATTTAGCTGCAAATATTTATTGTGTATAAATCTTCTCAAAATGTATCGAGGAAGCCAGCCATATGATCTGTACTCCAATCACATTCCTGAAAAACGAATTTTAATTCATATTATCCTACGAAGTAACAGAATGCTTTTTTCGCTACCAAAATTTTGGTCACATGTTTAGATTCTAGATCCAATTTCTTTTCCACATAAAAATATTACTTGCTAATTAAAGTGATGACAAATATTTCAATGGAGCTTCCTTATTTTTGTTGACTAGTTTAAGAAATCTCTAGACAAAAAGGTAGCTTGGAATAGATGCATACCAAATTAGGCCAAGCTTAAATGGGAAGAAGTGGAGCTTTCTCCTCGTTTCCAACACTTGCCTGTGAAATGTAAAAAAAAAATGAACATCAAACATCAGCATATCATTATTTAATCATATTCTCAGAAAGCTCGGGAAGAGATCACAATATGTTTCGATAAGAAATTGTGATAAAAAGTTCTTACATCCTCATTTTCTCCAGTGGCCACATTAATAAAGGACGTATCCTTTGACCTGGAAAAATAGAGAGTAAATTCCCTGTATGTATAGTAAATAAGATTTCGTCTTGCTTTAATTCTTTCATTTTTTCCCACTTAACAGGAACGATTATTCTAAAAGCCTTAGAATGCAAGGGTTAGCAAAACAAATTTTAGGTCATCTTAAGGGTGCATGTAAGTTAAAATAAAACAAGCACCTACCTCTGATTCTTCGGACTGTGCACTGTTGAAAGATCCAAACTGACATTTTGTGGTTCATCCTTGACCTTTGAAAGAGGTGAAAAGAACTGAACAAAAAATGGTACATGTAAAAAATAAGCCAAGTTTCCAAAGTAAAAGAAAAAAAATGAATAAAAAGGAAGATATATAATGAAATTACCTGATGCATAGATATAAACACAACAGAGATACCGAGAATAAAATTTATAGTCAGGGTATGACCAAACAGTGCAGCAGATGCTAGTCCTGTAAATATTGTGGCAACAGTTGACGAGTACTTTTTCAAAATTGTATCTGCAAGCATCATCACAAAACTTAAATTTATAAAATTCTTTTACTTTGTAATTATATTTTTCAATTGAATAGTGATCCCAATTGCAAGTGGAGAGCTGAAAATTATGTTTGAGCTTTAAACTGAGGCAAGGATTAATATGCTCAATCCAAAGCAGACCTGAAGAAATGCTAGACAAGCCAAAACATTCTTTCATTCTCAGGCACCAATGAGCTACAATGGCTCCACCAGCCAGATAGCATAATTGTCTCAAGATAAAATTAATGATTGCAAGGATATCCCAAATCCATTCTAGCATAAATTTACTTCCCTCAAAAGGAGTAGGAAGTCAAAAAATTGCCACGGTAAAAAGAAAGAGAGAAAAGGAGGAAAGGAGGTCTTATACTAAAAAGTGTTACCCGATTATGTTAGGATTCATATTTCTCTATATCCGTCGTGTATGTTGACATTGAAGACAGGGGAGATAGGAGCCAATTTCATTTAGGTCAAAATTTTTCTGAAACTTGAGTTAGCAGAAAACCTTCTGTTTTTCTGTTTTTTGTCTTTTTAAAGAGAGAATAAATACTAGTTGTCTATTGCTCATGACGAACACGCAAAATTAGTTTGGAATTAGGGACCAAAAAAAGCAGGCAAATGTAGAGAATTCAAACAAAGTACAATGGTAAACTGATTCTAAAAGAAACTAAGAGAACATAGAAATAGAGTCCAATCAGTCACCTGCATATTTAAAGAAAAATGAAGACAATATTCCTTGGGCTGCATTGTTGCAAATCAAAAGCACGGTTGCCTTTGAATGTCCTTGCATGATATCAAAGCTACTAGAACCTAAGAACATTCAGTCAAAATAATTAAAGAAACAAATCAATCTATCATATATACAATCATTTCAGAAAGCATGTCCCCGTAAATTAGGAAGTTCACCTTTTAAAAGTGATTGAATATCAAGGATCGCTATGAAACTAAAGAACATATTTAAAAACTACAAACAATTTCCTATAACTCGTCACCACAATTTACTATTTAAAAGCTGTCCAAGCAAGTGCATACTTCTAAAGTCAACAAATTTCGATGTCCATACCTTGAAACAAGGCAGTTACAACAATGCCTAAGAAGTTGAATATGGCACCATATCCATACAGAAACAAGTTCTGCAATACATAAAAAGCAACCTTTCTGGTGAGAGTAAACACACGTTAATAATTTCAAGTTTTTAGAAAATCTGAAACATAAAGAAACGTGGGTTTGCTATGACTAAGGTTGAGGATAAAGAAGAGATTAAACAATCCTCCACAGCGAATTGACCAATGGAGTCATCAACCTTTTATATTATTTTAGATATTTACAAAGAAATCTCCGTGAAGACAACCACAAAGTAATAAAAAATAAAACTAGGGAAGGTCAACTTTTCTACCCGCAGATTGCCTTGTGTTCAAAATTATCCAAAAACTTTCATCAAGTTCACCGTTCCACCCAAAGTTTAGTAGCTTATATTATTATCTACCTGACCGTTGACAATGCTAAATTTTTACTGATGTCATAGGGATATTTTGGTCATTTAATGAGATGAAAAAAAATAAAACAAGAAAAATCAAAATCCCTAATTCAAACCTCTCTCACTATAGCTGCTACTGCTACAAGCTCCGTTGCTTTGCCTTCCTCAAATCGCTGCCCTCGTGGTTGACATCCTAGTCCCAAGAACAAATCGAAACCATCCAATATAGTCACACGTGACAGCCCTATTGCCCTCCGATCTCACATCCTTGAAGATGTGGAGAGCATGATAACTTATGCAAAGTTGAAGAAGAAAGTGAGTTGGCTCAAGATTACAAGGACTGTTGCTAATAGTTTGACTGGTATAAAGATAATTTACGTTTTCGTTTTTCTTTTTCTTTTTTTTTTGGTCTTATTTGGTTTAATTTGTAATTTCATGTTCAAATATACTGTAAGGGTATAATGCTCTTTTCACGCAAAATCCCTAACGGAAATCACATATGCTACCGTTAAAGTGGAAAATGAACACTTTTACTAACGGCAGGTGAAACAATGAACTTGATGGAAGTTTTCGGGTAGTTTCTATTGAGGAAAATATCCCACATCGGTTGAGATGAACAATTAAACTCAAAATATAAGTATCGGGCAACCTGGTTGAGTTAGGCCCACGAATTTCAACATGGTATCAGAGCCACACTCATGCACGAGTGGACCTACACTACATACCCACGTAACACGGACCAGCAAAAGACCGGCCTGCACGTGAGGGGGAGTGTTGAGAAAAATATCACACATCGGCTAAGATGAACAATTAAACTCAAAATATAAGCGTTGGACAACCCTCAACTCTCAAGCTAACTTTTGGATTGAGTTAGGCCCACGAATTTCAACAGTTTCGAACACAAGTCACTTTTCGGTGGAAAAGTGACTTTTCCCATAAAACTAATAGCAAATTGTGTACCCTTAGCCTCCTGCACTAAGCAGTGAGAGTATGAGACGACATATCAGTATTGGAAACTCACCTGAAGGTAAATGCTTGTGTCAAATTGGCTCTTCAAAGCATATTCATTAAAAACCGATGCAAACGATGGAATAGTGACCTGCATTAAGGTTTTAATGTCAATTTTCATCATATCATGTTGTCTGCTATCTAGCAGTACAGATTTGTAAAGTAACCAGAAGAACTTTGTATACACACTTTTTACATTTCTATAAAATAGATGAAAACATAGCTGAAGATAAAAAACGGCCCTCAGCAGGAAATGAAAAATGATATTGATTTCATTTTAATAAGATAATTTTTCATGCCAGTCATGTACATGCATGCTACTTCCCTCCTTGAAGAGCTATATGAAAGGCTGTGACTATTACTTAAATTACATCATATTCAGGAGCAGTTGAAATTCTAATAGTTGCAATCAGCAAAAATAGAGTTGGTCCCATCCAAAACCAAGAGCCAGCCCCTGTACCTATATCTAGATGATCTTGGCCAGAGCCATATGTTTCTAATATCTTAAATGTAACTAATTTTCTTAAAAGTTCTTCCCTAAAGGATTAGCACTTTTAATTACAAGTTTTAGTTTCATGTGGCGTGTGTACAGCACATACTTTTGACTGATGCTGTTCATATGCATACATTGAAGCCACAAAGCTTTAGATGCAAATATATAGCAGCAGATCTAAACAGTAATATCATGTTCCCTACTGATTACTTCAAACAGCTAAGTTGAGTCTAATTTGACTAACATTGAGCACGAGACTCACTAGTGCATGCAGAAAAGTTCTGCTCAATTATATCAAGAATATGTAATGTTCAATATTGAATTGAAATATTTGCAGTAAACAATATAGAAATCAGGAAATTTATCATATTGAAGAGAATTTATAGATCTAAAATTAATAGATACTGTCTTGGAGAAATTCCACCATTTAGAAATTTGTTGACATTTCTTGAGGAATATACTTGCAGACAGAGAGACAAACTAGCAAATTGAACCCACACATAAATTTTTTATTACTTACAAATATAAGTGTATATAAATACGCCCCTGTTAAAACTGGAAGACCCGAAGCAGTTGTACCCTCTGGTAAGGACCGCAACTGATTCACACTGATTCCAATAAGCAAAAGAGCAAGAGCCTCCCACTGTTACAAAATAATAAACCAAAATTATATTAGCAAATTGCCAGGGGCACTTCAAGTTAGCACACACCTATAAAAACTTCAGTCATGCAAACTAACCTGAATTATGGAAAATCGCCGTTTCATTATTATCTTTAACAGGAGGGCTATAACAAAAACCTGTGTATATTTTTGAGCAGAATAAATGGCATAAAAGGTTGCTAAGGAAAGTAAATAAGATAAAAACTTATGTATAGATTATTTTGTCCTTCCACGAGAAAAGACAGGAGCAGCTCTAAGAAAAGTTTCACTACTTATATATTTTCAGGTCACAAACCTGTAAGAGGAAGTTATATCAACTTACTCATGGAAGAAATCCAGACCCAAACATTTAAATTTGATCCAGGAAGATCAATAGAGTTCAAACTTTGAAAAACTGTGTCCATTGTAGATATATGGGAAACAATTCCATAAAGGACACTGACTTTTTTGGTTATAAATAAATTAGCAGCAGTAAATATTTTCATAATGCATAAATCAAGCCCCACAGATAAGTTAATTCAGAGCAACTGTTAGTGAATACCTTCAGGTTGCTCAGCATCTTCACAGTTGCAGGATTAAAATAAAGCTGCAAAAGGAGTAAATAGGATGCTTAAAGTGTCAACTATGATTAAAATATCAAGCCTAAAATTATTCATGACATATTAGGCTTTAAGTAGATGTTCAGCAGAATAAAATCAATTTTTAGGATGTTTCCCAAAAGAAACAAAAAAAAAAAGTACACATTTAAGTACATGTCACAGGAATATACAAGGAAGAAATTCATACCTGCATGATAAACTTTAAATAATTATTGATAGCATAAAGAAAAGCAGGAACAGCAAGAAGCACATTATTTTGAGCAGCCTGCAAAAGGGAAAAACAAGAAATAAAAGATATCTTCAGATCAAAAAGTATCATTGTGTATAAGTTAACAGTTCTTGGCATGCCACAAAAGCATAAAGCAATGTGACAAAATATTAGATGAAAGATAGCAGCAGAAACTAAAGGGAAGTCACTTAATAAATAAATAATTATGACAATCTGAACCAAACCCTTATTTAAAAATAATAAATAAAAACAGTTCAGCATGAAAGAGAGCTAATAGGCACAAAGCACATAATTTGCAATATGTTTCTTACCAACTTAAGTAAATAAAGATGTCACAGTGTTGAAGTTAAAAATAATAAGACAATAAGAACTCAATGTCACAAGGCTCTATAAGAAATTTCATACAAGAAGGCTAGTGAATCTATGGAGCAAATTAATCTCTTACCTGTACAAATGTAGAAAATGAGAGAAGAGATTTCTCACCAACTTTCTTATGTCTAGCCTGAAACGTGATTAATAGAAAATTAATTAAATAAGAAACAAGATGTCAAACATTTGTTGATAAGAGATTAATACAGAAAAAGGATTAAAAAAGTTCATAAGAATGTAAATAAAGGGATTAAAAAAAGGAAGGCTTGAACTAGGATCCAAAATGAATTGCTCCTACTGCCATTTATTATAAGGCATCAATCCATGCAACACAACACAGCTGAGCTAACCCTGTGGGTGGTTTTTTTTTTTTAATTTATTTTGAGAGCACTCTTACAGATATCCGCATCTTTTAAAATCTGGACTAACAACCCTTTCATATATAGAATTTCTAAAGGTAAAATTTTGCTCAAATCTCAATACAAAGAGCTTCATAAAGAAAGCACTGCAATTCACCATTTTTTGTCCTTAAGAACCTCTCTTAGTGAGAGTTCATGTTCCGGATTTTTAGGAAAATACAGCATACACATGGGATATATATACTAAATGAGTACTTCACAGACGCTTTTCTATGCATGTAATTGTGAAGAAAACGGATTTGCACAAGATGTTTATTCAAAGTAATTCCACAAACACATTCAACTAATTTACAACTTAAAAAAATAAAATTGCGTTATGAAGCATTTAAAAAGGAAAAAGAAAATACCTGAAACAAAAGCATAACAATAGCGAATAAAACCTTAACTGCCTCTGTTAAGAAATTAACACTAATTGGACTAAACTTGAAGCCTCCATCAACTTTAGTCGTATACACCAATATTGGCTGCAAGCCAAAAAAAAAAAATTTAAATTAAAATTTAAATTAAAAAACATAACTACGTAACATTATAACAAATCAAAGCCAATAAAAATAATAAATTGCTTAGTTAAATTCGAAAAGTTAATTAATTACCTGTAGGCCGACCAAAATGCAGTCGCCAACAACCAAAACGACATTTAGGAAGCGCGTTTTGGAGGACACGTGGTTCCGGCGTCTGTCGTACGCTCTCGACACTGTTTTGCCGCCAACAGTCGCCAATTCGAGCGTAGAATGGCAAACGCTGCATTCTATCATCGCCACCAGCCAAAACGACACCGATATGTGAGATCCTCTGAACAAAACGACAGTTCTGATCTGGTCAGTTTCAAAGGCTGTCAGATCAAAAATTGATTTAAATGAAAAGAGTGTTTTTTTTCTTTTTAATTTTTTGTCTCATTTTCAGGTGCTTATTGTGTTTAATTTTATATAGAGATGTGTAAAGTGAAGTGTATTTATTATTTTCCCTTTTAAAGTTAATTGTGAGATTACGGCAAATATGGTAATATTAGATTTGGGAACTTTTATGATTTTTTTTAAAAGATATTTTCATGATGATTATATATTTTAGGCAAAAATGTAAAATTGACCCTCTAACTTTCATGTTTTGTCAATTCAGTCATCTAACTTTCTGTTTTGTCAATTCAGTCATCTAACTTTCAATTTTTGTCAATTCAATGCTCCGTTACAAATTTACCGTTATTACTGCCAAAAACACCGTTTTCATTTTTTTTTTTCGGAATTTAAAAAAAAATCTAAAAAAATAAATGACTCAACGATCTGACACCCCTTCTCTAATCAGAGAAGGGGATCGAGTTCCTTTTTTTTCTTTTTTTTTTGATTTTTTTAGATTCTTTTTTTTTTAAATTCCGAAAAAAAAAAATGAAAACGGTGTATTTGGCAGTAATAACGGTAAATTTGTAACAGAGCCTTAAATTGACAAAAATTGAAAGTTAGAGGACTGAATTGACAAAACTGAAAGTTAGAGGACTGAATTGACAAAACATAAAAGTTAGAAGGTCAGTTTTGCATTTTTGTCTATATTTTAAGTATTAATTTTGTAAATGTTACGGATCTTATCGGTTTTATAGTTTAAATGAAACAATTGATTAACTTACACGTAATTTTTATCCCTCATTCGTTTGTCTCTCAGTTCTCAAATAATTCATGGTGCAAGAGGTAATAGTCAGAATCTACATCCTGAAATACAGTAAATAATAAAAAGTTTATGAAATAAAAAAAAATTATAGACATAATTCAAAATAAAATAACAGATAATAATATATTCGAAATCTAAAAAATTGGTTAGGGTTTGTGGGCGGTTGCTATTTAGGTTTTTATTTTAATAATTTATTATTTTAATTTTATAATTTAATAATAAAAATATTAATTATAGAGATTAAGTGTCACATATATTTTTTTATTTTAATGAAAGAATATAATATATCTTCTTATTATTATAGGTAATAAAAAAATTTAATTGTAAAGATTAAGTGTCATGTGACGCAATGAGAAACCTTACAAATTTTTAACTTGTATATATATATATATATATATCTTTTGTTGGATGATTTGTGATATTATTCAAAAATTAATAGGATAGTATAATATATTTTATTATTATAATATGGTTCTTATTTAATAGATTTAATTTAATTTTATAAGTTAATAGTGTTTTTTAATTATAATAAGATAGTATAATATATTTTCTTATTATACTTATAAAATTATAATATGTATTTTTATTGTAATCTATTTTTTTTTTAATAAAAAAATTAATTGTAAGAATATTTTAATTTTATAATTTAATAATAAAAATATTTGTAGAGGTTAATGGTAGAGATTGAATGCCACATATGTTTTTTTTTTAACTAGTATATGACCCTCACTTTGTGCAGGTTGAGCACATCTTTAACTATAATTTCATATCATAATAAAAAAATTTAATACTATTTTAGGTATTGATCTTGTCAAAGATCCGAATCTAGTTGATTTTGTTATTTAAATAAGACAATTAGTTTACTTACACTTAATATTTATATCTCATTTGTTTGTGTATCGATTCTTAAACAGTATTTTCTCTCGTCTTACTCTCTTATTTGAAATCATATTTATAGTTATAAATAATTTTAAAAATATTTAATTTTATTTCAGATGAATTTCAATAAATTTTAATATAATTTATTCAATTTAAACTTAAATTTTATTATCAAACTTGAAATCTTGATTGTCATAGTGTAAGAGCTAATAATCAGATTTTGCATCATGAAACACTACAAATAATAAAAAAAATTCATGAAAAAACTTATATAAACTAAAAAATTGGATAGTTTTTGTAGGCGTGGGCATCCGATCGGATCGAGTTAGATCCAATCCGATAATATTGGATCGAATCGGATTAGATCTGTCTCTCGAATCCGATCGTACCGTGTTTGTTTGGTTCGTCGAATTTCAGATTGGATCAGATAAATTTGATAACTATCAAATCGAATCAGATTTTATCCGATTTGATAACGAATCCGAATCCAAATCCGATTTGATAACGGATTTGAATCCGATAGAGAATCTAATTTGATAATGAATCCAGTAGTAGATTCGATTTGATAACGAATCCGAATCCAAATCCGATTTAATAACGGATTTGAATCCGATTTTATCAATTCGGTCCGATCCGATCTCAATCCAATAGTGCCCACCCCGAAGTTCTTGTTAATGGTTGCTATTTTTGTCTCTTATTTTAATATTGTAATAGGTTTTTAATTTAAATTTTATAGATTAATAAAAAATATTAATTATAGAGACTATGTTTCACGTATATTTTTATTTTATTTTGTAGGAGATTATAATATATCTTTTTATTATAATAGATAATAAAAAAATTAATTATAGAGATTATGTGCCACATTTATTTTTTATTTTAATGAGGCTTATTTTATAATTTAATAATAAGAAATTACATTATTAATTAATTAAATTAATAGATTTTTTAGTTTAATTGGAAATTTATTTTTATATCGTAATATGTTTCTGTAACATCCCGTCCGAGCTAGAATGCTACTGGTGGCAGGCAGGAAAAGCCTATCTCCATAAGCCTCTAATTATGTAAAAATTTCGGCATGGTCTCTGCTAAAAATCACGCAATCTGAATCTAGTCCAGCACCTTAGGATAACCTGTAATGCAAATATACACAATCCAATATACACAACGACCTCAAACCTACAACTCAATTCATAACTATGCAATATCATGCTTAGCACATATGTATAATACATGATGTAATTCTTTTACAACTAGGGTGGTGAAAACTCATAACTCAACCCAGGACTGTACAATGGACTTTAAGATATTTTGATTGCAACTAGGAGCGATCCGCTGTCTTCAAAATCAACTATGGGACTCTACCGACTTTTCAGGTCCATTGCTAACCTGCAAAACTAACAAATTATTGTGGAATGAGCTATAAAACTCAGTAGGTAACTCACACCCTAAGTAAATATCAAGTAAACTATAAAAATATAAACGGTAAACACATGTATGTAAATGTACACAAATTTTATAAATCATATGATATATATATATATATATATATATATATATATAATATTCTGATAACTAACTCATGGTAATCTATACGACATTACTATACACTTATCTTGCGGTTTCCATATTATTCTACGTATCTATAGGATTCTGACATCTTACACACACTAATTTGGAAGACCTCAACTGCATACTTACTTTATGTTTCAAACTGTAGCTATACTTTACATACTAGTGACATCACATCTGTTAGACCGAAATTAACTCTTTACCTAACAAACCAACCAAACCCGTGGCTAAGGCCAACCTAAACATGTGGTGGTTTAGTCAGTTTAAACTATGTATGGTTACTACACATGGATTACGTGAGCTAAAAACGTAACAATAAATTAGATATAAAAGTTATGCTGAAATACTGAGCTGAAACCTCTGAACTCTATGGCTATATTAGGTACTAACACATGATCTTATCAGTTGGAGTTCTCATAACCTGCATTTAAGATGTGATAACCACCTTACACATAATCCTTACTTTTAATCAAAAATCAACAATGCATCTCAACATACAAACCATATAAAGTACATAACCTATAATTTTCTATCATCTAATTCATCCAATAAGAACTGGATTTAACTGAACTTATACATAGACTTACTAATCATGTTATTAAATATGAAAACTGATAATTTTTTAAAGCCATAAGTTGTTCATGAAAACAGAATTTGAAAACTTTTCTCTGAAAATTAAATCTGGAAACTATAACATGCATCATCTGTATACACCATCATAACAAATATACATTGAATCCAGAAAAGTCCAAATCCTGGAAGATATCTCTATCATATAAGGGGACTAATTTTATTGGGTCCATATCAAGGGGCCGTATCAAGATATGGGGACAACTGTACCTTGTCCCGTTGGGCAAGTTGTATGTATGACTGAAATCTCTGTATTTGAAAAGCGTAAAAATATTATTACAAACTCTGAAAACTATATGAACTCTATAAATCAAGAAATCTTATAATCCATTGGAAATTAATTATTTCTTAAAACAAAATAGTTATAAAGAATGATTCTCAAGAAAAAGCTTAATAAAACTGGTGAAATCAATAACTCGGGTGTTCCGGAAAACTGAATAAGGCTTAATGGAAACCTCAGAATCTTGAAAACTTTATAACTCTGTTTAATCCACAAACCTATGTAAACTCTTGTAAGTCATATCGAAAAACCTTATTTTTATAAAAAATTATTGTTGAGATATTTTAATTTTATAATTTAATAATAAAAAATTAATTGTACAGATTAGATTAATTGTAGATAATTTAATAGTGTTTTTTTTAATATGATATTATAATATATTTTCTTATTATAATAGAATTCTTATAAAATTATAATGTATAGTTTTTTTGTGATATGATTTTTATTTAATAAATTTATTAATTTAATTTTATAATTTTAATCAAAGTCGTCATGTGGTGCGGTGATGAGGCTTAAAGTAATTTAACTTTTATATAGATAAACATTTTAAGGGAAAATGATAAATACATCCTCATAGTATAGAGGAATTGTCATGAAGACCCCCATTATAACACCCTATCAGATGTAAGACGTTATCAGTAGGAGACAGGGGTAGCACATCTCCCTAAGTCTCAAACCAACAGGAAACAGACATAACAGACTCTAACATTTCACAACTTGCGCTAAAAATCGTATACAAAATGGACCTCCAGTCCAACTAGAACATATCATACCTCAATTGCCAAGATCTTCAAGCCCAGAATTACAAATACAAACTCAGAACTTACTTTTTCATATATATATATATATATGACAAGGTGCATTGCACGACACGATACCTAATCCAAGAATACAAACTTCTATATATAGACATATTTCCCAGGACACTAGAACATGTGACTGCAACTCAAGTGATCTCTCGTCTCGAACTTAAGCATCCAAAATCTTGTGGATGGTCAATCTAGTTGTCAACCTGTAAAACTAGCAAATTGATGTGGTGTGAGTTATAAAACTCAGTAAATAACCATACACATCAGGAAACATAAATAATTTCAGGTTTAGTATAAATAAACTCATATATATAGACACACACACATGTACAGTGTTTTGTTAGAAAATCTTTAAACTTCAAACTATTATTTACCCACCTTAAACATAATATTTTTCAAAATATGTGTTTAGTCCGATTCCAGAAACTTAGTTCATAAATCTTTTTTTATACACAACCAAAACTTAAACAAAAGTATAATTTCTCAAATCCTTTGAAATGTCATCAAATCGAAATATTTTGAGATTTTCTTTAAATCAAGTATTAAACCTTTTATACGAAATACATTCCGAATGTTTGACATCCAAGTCATAGATACATATTCAGAAACATATCTGATACGAATCAAAATCTTTATACTTAAACTTCTTCAAAATGTTAAACTCCTAGTTACATACACACATATACATATATACAAACATACACATTCATAAACATATCTTACACATAGTCAAGATTTTCTTCCTATCAAACACTCTAATATTCTTCAAGCAAACGGATCACACACACATGTCCACGTGGATATCACAAAGTCAGACTTATCCACACAATCCAGAACTGATCACACGCAATAAAACTATCCACAATCAAATGACACCCAATACCAGAAACGAAACACAATGCATATTCTTTACAAACAACACATACATTATCAGAGACGAAAATCACAATACAATATTCGTACTATCTACTTCATCCACAAACGGTAACAGAAATCCGAAAGCACATACTATAAGCTAATCTTGCTTATTGATAGACACGGAAAGCATGATGCAAGCTCCTTACAGACAAAAATATTCATTAATAGTATTAGAAATCATACTACAGATTCCATATGGTCATTTCAAGCATCATCATAAATCAAAACACAATAATCATCTTTTGAAAACCCAGCTTATTCAAAAACGGATCTTTCTGAAAATCAGAAGGTTTCAAAATCTAAAATCATCAAAACTAATCAGGCATCCATTATCTGAGTTACGCACAAGAACCAAATAATATCCAAACAGGACCATGTCGATATAGGGTAATGGGTCAGCCATATTTTTATGGTAATACCCTAGAACAAGCACCACAGAGGGCTAAAATTCATAAAATAAAATCACCATACAAGCACCATGGTAGAAAATATATCGTGTAGCATCCATCCAAAATATATAAACCAAGTTATCCGAATTTTTTTCTTAGAGACTTTCAGAATAATCATAAACTAAAGATATCATCAAAACATAACTTGAAAATATTTGAAAAACACGTAAATTAGAAACAACATAAAGTCAAAATATCAAAGTATCGAAAATCTGATCTCATCGAAAACCACTTTCGAAATTCATGTCTCATAAAACCATATCAGACGTCCATGAACTAATTCACTGGATGAAAGAAAATCATGCGTCCATGTTTGGATTACGCTCACTGACCAGACATTGCCCGAAAACAGGACCACGTCGACAGAGGGTAACAAAACAGCCATAGTCAGATGGGCAGAGCCCCATAATACTCAAAATAAACATTGTAGCATAATCTTTTCTTTTAAAAGCGGAGTTAAAATCTTTTTCGTTTATTTGCAAAACGTTTCAAAACGAATATGCGAATCACTTATTCAAAAGACAGACAAATAAAAAACATCTATACATATATCAGACTCATCACATAACACACATCACACACTCGTCATCACTTTACACATCAATAACGTAACTTTAGCTTACTACTTATGTCTATGCTCTCATAACATAAAATTAGGTATACTTTTACCAAACCACCGAAACTCATGGCTATAACCGTCCCAAACCCATGGTGGTTAGGATCTAACTTATTCCATACTTATTTCAAGCTAGAAAACACTCTTCTAAGCAATGTTATTACTTCCCAATTCATGTATCTCATCATATTTTACAATCCCAAAACCTACAGTTTCATTATTTCTCAAATATAAAGGGTTTCAACTCTCTTCATGCATATTTCATGGTAATACTTACTTGACTAAACACACATAACTTGCTAATCATTCAAAATTATGTAAAATAAACTTAGATCAAAGATTGGATTTCACCCAAATGTAAAACAAGAGTTAAAGAGGAGCTTAAATACTTACCTGAGATTCATAGAGCTTGAAAATGCATGGGAACCTTCAAGATCCAAGCTTGATTTGAAGATCTAGCATTAGAATTTTTGAGGGGAAATGGACATGAGTGAGAGAAGAAAGAAAATGAAGAAAAAATCTAAAGAGGCCTATTTATAGTGGGCCGAAGTACAAAACTTTTGATCTAAAAATCGTAGGTGCGTTCAAACGTCCCATCGAACACCAAACGCACGAGAGCATTCTGCCTGCCCACGTTTGAACGATTGACGCACGTATCATGAGCGAAAATACTCTGAATGGTTTCGTTCGAACGTGTTGACAAACATACCATAGACACAAATGCTGAACGCGTTCGAACACCAATATGAACGCGACACTAACGCAAAAACACTAAATTTTCTAACCCTCTACAGGATGAATGAATTCAATTTGTTCGGGTCAGTTTATACTTAAAGACCTTACATATTCATTAAACGTCACATGCATAACTTATGAGACCTTGATAATTATGCAAAAACTTACAGTGTGTTACACCCATATGTCCAATAATGTACATAAAGGCCCCCAACCGTTACTTTCTCTGTTAATTTGGATGGAAAGTTTTAAATTTACAGATATACTCCTATGATGTTATTATAAAAATAAAATTAAAATTCTATAAAATGTTAATTGTAATATTAAAATTTTCCATCCAATTTAATAGGGAAAGTAATCGTTAGGGGTCTTTATGTATATTATTGGACATATGGGGTCTTCATGACCATTTATCTATACTATAGGGTGTATATGATATTTTCCCTAATCTTAATAATAATCAAAAGAAACTGAAAAATATTTATATTTCATCAAAATTGACATAAACTTATAAAATATATCGAATCGAATCGGATCGAGATTTTATTTATTTAATTCGCCCTCTAATATATTTATATTTAGGGTTGGATCAAATATGATATTTTAAAGGAAAAACAAGATCCGACCTAATAAATTAGATAATTCAAACTCAATCAATTGGGTCAGATTATTGGAATGATATGAAATTCGAATAGTCGTACATGATTCTTCTAATTTACATAAAGGGTATGTTTGGTAGAGCGTTAATGGGAAGTTAACGCTAGCATTTTAACACTCCACTAAACGGGTAAGTTAACGCTAGCGTTTAACGCTCACAAAAGTATAATATCACAACATGAGATTATTTTTTAACGCTACTTTAAATTTTAGCGTTTGTTTCCTAACTTATACGATCACATATACCCTCTGATAATACTTTGTATCAATTGCATCCAAAGTCTCGATAGATATACTCTTTTAAAAATATCCATAAATCTAAAAAAAAAAATCAACTTTAATCTTAAATTAAGATATTACAGCCCAAAGTGTTGCTTTTAATTTTTAACACTTGATTTCATCAATTAATCAATCTAAATAATTGGATAATAAGTCATTTAAATTTCATGTTAACGGAAAAAAAAATGAGAGTTATATTTTTATTAGAAAGAGTTTTTAGTATTTATTATTAGTTAATTCATTTGGAAATAACACAAGAACAACTAGCAGTTGCCATATTTGTAATTTGCAGTAGGAGTAAATACATAATTGACAAAATCTATAAATTGCCCTGCTTCCTAGATATGTTCTTTATCATTATAAATATAACATATAGTAATACAAACATTCATATCTTTTAACATAGATTTTCTTATTAATTTGTGCAGATTATTGTCTCATTATGTTAATAATAGTGCAAAATGAAGATTCACATGCCTTTTTTCTTCATACATCTGCTAAATATGAGGTTGTATAAACATTACTATATAAGATAAGATAAGATTTTTTATTTTCTTTACTTGAAAGTTTAATAAAAAATAAAAAAAAAAACATTAAAATTCAACCAGATTGATAACGAAATCAAAGAGACTAGCCTTGTTCCAAATTGCAAATTTGAAGAAAGTTTATTTTCTTATAAGATAAGATTCCTTAAGGCCACTTGGTTAATGTTCAATGCAAATTGGACCCTACTTTTGTGCCTATAAGCCAAGACGTACAGTGGTTGTCCTAACAGTAACATAACGGTTTGGGTCTACAATGAACTACATACCTGTGGATCGGGCCAAATCCTTAGGCCTAATGGCAATTTATAGGCACCAACAAAGTAAAAAAAAAAATTAAGGGAAATTATCAATTTCCCACTCAAAAATTGATTAAAGTACAGTCAAAGAATACCCAATGACGTTAATGAAGTGTGAATTTTGTTGACGTTATAAAAATATTTTGGTCATTTTATAATGTATGGGTAGGAAAGTAAATAATTTTTGTATTTCGGATGGAAAAATAAATACTTTTTGAAAAATCTAATTGAAAAATGAATACTTTAAAAAGTATTAAAAAATTTCAAGTGTATAAACTGTGAATTTTCAAGTGTTTGTAATATATTTATATAGAAGAAAATTTTGAAAATTAGTCTCCATTGGTTATTTTAGGATGAAAATTAATGTCTCCAATATTTATATATAGGGATGACAATTATACCCGGAAAAATATTGATTTAGATCAAAAAAATTCGGACCCATATTGAAAAAAAATCATGTTTTGGAATCTGGAAACAAAATAAAAATAAAAATAAAAATAATTATTTTTTATTTTATAATTTATAATTTTATTAAATTTTTAATTTTAGATTTAAATTATTTTGGATGGATTATAAATTGCAAATATTGTTTTGAATATTAAATTGGTATTGATTAATTATATATGTTATTTTACTTTGTTTAGATGCTTAAATTAAATAACCTAAAACTAAAAAAAAAAATCTAGATATTTATGGATTTAAATATCCAAAAATCCGTATAAATAATATATGCACTTATAATGAGTGGAAAATAAATCAATATTTATCATCTCTTTTACTTGATATTTTGTATAGTTTCTCGAGTTTTATGAACGTTTTGATGTGTTTTAGTTTCTTTTGCAGGTAAAATAAAATCGGGACTCAATGGAATCAATCAGGGCAAAATATGGAACAAAGAAGAGCAAAAACTGGACTTGACATTTAGATTTTCGAGGTTGGAAACTTGAAATGGCGTTCTAACAAAGTACAATTTCGGAAATTTTTATTTTACGTAATTTTCGTATTTTGGTCATAACTTTTTACTTCGATATCGGATTGGGGTGATTCAAGTTCTAGATGAAAGAAAACTCAAATATCTACAACTTTGATGTTCATAAGAATTTCGAATTCTGAATTTTTCAAGACCGAAATTGATGAAAAATTCATAGTGTGTTATGTGTAATTATTAAAGCCATTATAAATGGAAAATGACAATTTACAATTGTCAAACTTCCACCAAACATGCTTTGGTGGAGGCAAAATTAGGCAAAATTTTACCTATAAATAGAGCTTGATTTCATTTGTAAATTTCATATTTTCCTTAAGGTTTCTCTTAAGGAACTTGAGGATTGTATCTTATTTATTTATTTTCTATATTTTAATTATGTATTTTTATTTTTTGTAATAATAGTTTGTTTGTTTTATTTATTATTATTTTTTTTAATGTTTTGTAGTTAATTTTTGCTAATCGAATGATGAAATCTTTAATATGATAAAGTATATCAATTTTCCTTACTTAATAATATGGAAATTGTAATTTAATAATATTGATTAATGTTGATACCTCCTAAATGACTGGTTTTATTTATTTGACATAATGTGACACCACCTATATGGTCGTTCTTTAGGTGACAGATGATTACCGCCTATATGACTGATTTATGGACAAATAATAACACCGTCTTTATGGATGATTTGACTTAATTGGTTAACACTGATAATTTCTATATTATAATAAAGTGAGATTTCTACATTTGAAATATTAAATGTGGATCCCATAATCCCAGTATTTTATTTTTATTATAGGGAAATGATGAAACACAATATTCACGAGTTTAATAATTGATTTTATTTATATAATGTGTGATGTTTTGGCTTGTTTATTGAATCTTGACCTTAATGTTTCTTGTTTCCAGATCACCAATAAGATTGATGTGGTAAATTTAAAATGAACTTGACGAAGAGATTTTAGGTTTCAGCTATAGATTCAGTAGCTCAAGATCTCATCTTAGAGATTTCCTTCCAGAATAGACATATATCTGTCGGGCGTGGGTAGCCATAATTGGAACTTGATCTTAATGAATTCAGAGTTTCTTAATTAACATAAAAATATAGTTAATTGGGTTACTTTGGGTGTTTGCATTTGACCATCGACAGAGGATTTTGCATATCTTCGTGTTCCAGGTTAACAACTGATTTATTACACGTGTATGGGAGAATAAATTCATCATTAAAGTAATATTGGGTAGATTCACAACCCTAGATGTTTTCTTTATTATTAATTTCCTTTGTTTGTATTTTGTATTTTTATTTATTTAGTTAATCCACATTCAACCAACGAACAATCCCTTCCAACCTCAATTAGATACCTGTAAACATTTAGCATCAATAATTAATAACATTGTGAGAAATTAAGTCATCGTGAGATCGATATTTTTATACTACTTGAGCGATATGTGCGCTTGTGTAACATGTGTGATTTCACTGATCAAGTTTTTGGCGCCATTTTCGGGGACTTATTTTTCTTACGTTATTAATTTTGAAGCTATATAATTTACTTGTATCTATTTTTCTTTATTTTGATTTTTATCTTTTCATTTTTATTTGTTTTATTTTAAGGTGGTTGAAAATGGATCCTTATTGGGCGATGGAAACATTAAGAATTTTAAGAGGTGAAGATACACCTCATATAAGGGAGACACGGTCCGATTTTCTGAGGCCTGCTGTCCAGCCCAACAACTATCCATGGATGTCAGAGCCAATCAACACGACATTTACTCAACCATTTCAGAACGCAATGATTAGATGTGAGATATGTGATGGTAACCATGTTAGGGTTAATGCTCGGAGTGCCAATCCGGATCATATTTATGTCTGATTCATGAATACGAGCAATTCTATTTTCCATAATATTAATAATTTAATGGTAGCACCCTTGTCTTTTATACACTTATTCGATCTAATTACGATTAGATATCTGATTATGATTAGATCGAAACTAAATCTGGTTTAGTGATACATGTATATTAGACAAAGACCATATGATTTACAATATAGTGCGCAGTTACAACGTAGTTTGTAATTGACATTGGGACGTGTCACTATAAGATGTATATCCTTAAATAAAGTTCATGGTCAAGATTTACCAACACGGGCGGTTAGTAAAATCCGCTAAGACCAGTACATGTCATATATCGTGACTTGGTCTGATGGTTTATCCCAGTGAACCATGAGTTTTGGGAGACTCATATAGATATGTATGTGTTTATTTGATAAACACTGAACAACTCACTGAAGATTTCTTAATAGATGGTACACCAATGTCAATAGGAATCTTCACGAGTTGAGCGAGCATAGTGGTCATTTGACTTGAGATACCACAATGGGATATATGAGTTATCCTCCACACTTTGATGGCAGTCACGTTACCGATTTATTTAGATCAGACCTCCGCCTGTTCGTTGGGTGTGAACTGATGCTCATGATATCCAGTGCGTATCAAGATATGATCAGTCAGTCTTGTGTACAGGGCATATGCATTCTCACGTGTTTACGATCTAGTAAATCCATGGGCGTGGTATAACTGCGGAAATTAGTTCCGAGTGTTATTTAGAGATTGTAAATTGAAAGTCGACTATATTATACCGAACGGGTTTGACGTTTTTATCTATACCCCAAGTATAATTTGGATATCATGTGACAGAGGGATTATACATATGCAATGACCTCGGCTTGCATAGTGTAGCGAGATTATCCGTGGTCGTCATAATCCATGAGTGGGTGGATTATGGACACGAAATTAGATTTTGTGACGGATAAACCTAAACTTAGAGAGTCCCACAATATGAAGTATACTCGTTGAGCACTTGGGCAACGCGATATGAATAATACAGATTATTCATAATACTTCATTGGATTAAGTGAGTTAATTCGAATTGTTTTATCGGTTATAATAATACAGATTATTCATAATACTTCATTGGATTAAGTGAGTTAATACATATATAATAATTATATTAATTGATTATTTGGATATTTAATTGTTAAATATTTAAATGATTAATTAATAAACCTTTTTCATAAATGTTATGAAATTTATCCAATTATTATTGATTTATATGGCATGATTTTTTTAAGTAGGTGTGCAAATATGATTTGGCCAACCTGTAGATTTTACTTTATAACTCTGTTTAATCCACAAACCTCTATAAACTCTTGTAAGTCATATAAAAAAACCTTATTTTTATAAAAAAATACTGTTGAGATATTTTAATTTTATAATTTAATAATAAAAAATTAATTGTTCAGATTAGGTTAATTGTAGATAATTTAATAATTTTTTTTAAAATTTTAAATATATTTTCTTATTATAATAGAATTCTTATAAGATTATAATGTATAGTTTTTTTGTGATGTGATTTTTATTTAATAAATTTATTAATTTAATTTTATAATTTTAATCAAAGCCGTCATGTGGTGTGGTGATGTGGCTTAAAAAAAATTAACTTTTATATAGATATACATTTTAAGGGAAAATGATAAATACATCATCATAGTATAGAGGAATTGTCATGAAGACCCCCATTATAACACCCCGTCAGATGTAAGACGTTATCGGTAGGAGACAGGGGTAGCACATCTCCCTAAGTCTCAAACCAACATGAAACAGACATAACAGACTATAACATTTCACAACTTGCGCTAAAAATCGTATACATAATGGACCTCTAGTCTAACTAGAACATATCGGACCTCAATTGCCAAGATCTTCAAGCCCAAAATTACAAATACAAACTCAGAACTTACTTTTTCATATATATATATGACAAGGTACATTGCACGACACGATACCTAATCCAGGAATACAAACTTCTATATATAGACATATTTTCCAAGACACTAGAACATGTGACTGCAAATCAAGTGATCTCTCGTCTCGAACTTAAGCATCCAAAATCTTGTGGCTGGTCGATCTAGTTGTCAACCTGTAAAACTAGAAAATTGATGTGTTGTGAGTTATAAAACTCAGTAAATAACCATACACATCAGGAAACATAAATAATTTCAGGTTTAATATAAATAAACTCATATATATAAACACACACACATGTACAGTGTTTTGTTAGAAAGTCTTTAAACTTCAAACTATTATTTACCCACCTTAAACATAATATTTTTCAAAATATGTGTTTAGTCCGATTCCATAAACTTAGTTCATAAATCTTTTTTTATACACAACCAAAAATTAAACAAAAGTATAATATCTCAAATCCTTTGAAATGTCATCAAATCGAAATATTTTGAGATTTTTTTTAAATCAAGTATTAAACTTTTTATACGAAATACATTCCGAATGTTTGACATCCAAGTCATAGATACATATTCAGAAACATATCTGATACGAATCAAAATCCTTATACTCAAACTTCTTCGAAATGTTAAACTCATAGTTACATACACACATATACATGTATACAAACATACACATTCGTAAACATATCTTACACATATTCAAGATTTTCTTCCTATCAAACACTCTAATATTCTTCAAGCAAACGGATAACACACACATGTCCACGTGGATATCACAAAGTCAGACTTATCCACACAATCCAGAACTGATCACACGCAAGAAAACTATACACAATCAAATGACACCCAATACCAGAAACGAAACACAATACATATTCTTTACAAACAACACATACATTATCAGAGATGAAAATAACATTACAATATTCGTACCATCTACTTCATCTACAAACGGTAACGGAAATCCGAAAGCACATACTATAAGCTAATCTCGCTTATTGATAGACACGGAAAGCATGATGCAAACTCCTTACAGATAAAAATATTCATTAATAGTATTAGAAATTATACTACAGCCTCCATATGGTCATTTCAAGCATCATCAAAAATCAAAACACAATAATCATCTTTTGAAAACCCAGCTTATTCATAAACGGATATTTTTGAAAATCAGAAGGTTTCAAAATCTAAAATCATCAAAACTAATCAGGCATCCATTATATGAGTTACGCAAAAGAACCAAATAATATCCAAACATGACCATGTCGATATAGGGTAATGGGTCAGCCATATTTTGATGGTCAAGACCCTAGAACAAGTGCCACAGATGGCTAAAATTCATAAAATAAAATCACCATACAAGCACCATGGTAGAAAATATATCGTGTAACATCCATCCAAAATATATAAACCAAGTTATCTGAATTTTTTTCTTAGAGACTTTTAGAATAATCATAAACTAAAGATATCATCAAAACATAATTTGAAAAATACGTAAATTAGAAACAACATAAAGTCAAAATATCAAAGTATCGAAAATCTGATCTCATCGAAAACCACTTTCGAAATTCATGTCTCATAAAACCATATCAGAAGTCCATGAACTAATTCACTGGATGAAAGAAAATCAGGCGTCCATGTTTGGATTACGCTTACTGACCAAACATTGCTCGAAAATAGGACCACGTCGACAGAGGATAACAAAACAGCCATAGTCAGATGGGCAGAGCCCCATAATACTCAAAATAAACATTGTAGCATAATGTTTTCTTTTAAAAGCGAAGTTAAAATCTTTTTCGTTTATTTGCAAAATATTTCAAAACGAATATGTGAATCACTTATTCAAAAGACAGACAAATTGACCGGTGCGTAATCACACGCATATAACGCAAGTGCACGTATCGTTCAAGTAGTATAAAAAGTATCGATCCTACGAGGACTTAATAGCTAATCTATTAATTTTATGAGGTCAAATGATTACTAGTATCTAACAGGTTGATTGATTGATTTGAAATGGTGATGATTTTGAATTTAAAAACAAGTAAATAAAATTGCGCGAAAGTAGGTTTAAGAAAATTCAATATTAGGAAATTATCCAGGGTTGTGAATCTTCCAATATCATTTTAAAGATGAAGTGGTTATTTCTTTTTTGTGTAATATATCGGTTTACTAACCTGGAACACTAAATTATGCGAAAGCCTCTGTCGATGGTCAGACGTAAATACCCAGTATAACCCAATTGAATCATATGTCTATGTCAACCAAATTACCTGGATTCATTAAGTTTAAGTTCCAATTATGGCTACCCCCGCCCAATAGGTATATGTCTATCCTGTAAGGAAATCTATTAAAGGGTTATCTATCCTCAAGGAAGATCTTGGGCTATTAAGTCTAAGGCTGAAACCTAAAATTCATTTGTCAAGTTTATTTTAGATTTACCAGATCAATCTTATTAGTGGCCAATTAACAAGACACATTAAGCTTAAGACTTAATAAGTAAACCTTTAAATTACCCAAACTATAAAATAACCCCTTATAAACCGGTGATATTAGAATTCATCACAACCCTAGATAACTAACTTAGTTACGACACATAACTAGGGCTAGAAAAAACTTAAATAACGTAAAAGATATAAAGTAAAATGTTGAAAAGTAAATTGTTGAAAAGTAAATGACGGAAAGTAAATGCTGAAATTAAATATTGAAAATTAAATGCAGAAAAGTAAATATTGAAAGTAAATTACTGAAAAGTAAATGTTGAAAGTAAATTGCTAAAAGTAAATTGCTGAATGTAAATTACTGAAAAGTAAATAAGTAAAAGTACAATAAAAGAAAATGCTAGAGGTAAAATGATCCACTTTTATTACTTCTATTTTAGATATCTCCTTTAATATAATATATTAACTTTGCATGATAATTACCAATCAGCCATATAGGCGGTATCCATATTAAGTCAAATTAATAATTAATTACCAACCGACCAATCGGGCGGTATCCAGTTTAGTCAGGTTAAAACCAATTTAAATAATTACCAACTGACTAATATGGCGGTATCCTCGTTAAGTCAGGTTTTAACTATTTTATATATTATAATTAAGGGAGATTAATCTAAATATTAGTAATAAATTTTGTACCTTTTACCCCAGCAAGGGGAAGTTACCTCCTCATTACTGAAAAGTAAGAACTGAAAATTAAAGAAAGAAAAATATTGTGCGTAAAAGTAAATTGCGGAAAGTAAAAATTGAAAAGTAAAAAAAAAGAAAGTTCGAAAGCGGAAATTAATTACTGAAAGCTGTAAATAAACAAACAAGATACAATCTTCTTAGTATTCTTAAGGAATTCCTTAGAAGAAAGTATGAATTTACAAATGAAATGGCTTGGTATTTATAGGCAAAATTTTACCTCCATCAAATCATCCACCAAATCCATTATTAATTGCTTATCATGTTTGGTGGTGATTTGATAATTTTTATTATTTATTTATTAATTTATTTTTTTGCTTTGAAAATGATTGAAAAGGACTTTAATAATTACACACAACACACTTCTGGATGGTTCATCTATTTCGGGCATGAAATATTCAGAATTCGAAATTATTTTATCTTTTAAAGTTGTAAAAATTTGAGTCTTCTTTAATCTGAAACTTGAATCAGCTCAATCCGATATCAGAGTAAAAAATTATGCCCAAAATACAAATGATGCACAAAATTGGAATTTCCAAAAATGCACTTCGTTAAAACGCCCTTTCAAGTTTCCAATCTCCAAAATTAATATGTCAAGTCCAATTTTTGCCCTTATTTGACCCACATTTCGTCCTAAATGATTTCATTGTGTCCTAATATTATTTTATCTGCAAAATAAACTAAAACATATCAAAACGTTCATCAAACCCGAGAAACTAAACAAAATATTAAGTAAAAGAGGCGGTAAATATTGATATATTTTCCGCTCATCACACCCCCAAACCTAACATTTTGCTAGTCCTTGAGCAAAAAAACAAAATAAAATACAAGAAACAATTAAAATTAAACTAAGCCACTTTCGTAGGGATCACGGTTGCATTTAGCATATGCAACAAGCCTTTAAACACCATAGGTGTCCCTAGTGGACGAGTTATAGTCTCGTGAGGGCTTACAGCAACGATACCCACAAATGTTTTACAAAAGTAAAAAGATAATAAAACTAATGCACACAAAAGCAAAAAGACAAGATAAAAGAGAATAAAAAAGTTAGTGACTAATCAAGTGAAACTTCTACTCCACGTTACTAGTTGTTTTTTTTTTTCTAAATTACTGAATAAGTAAATTCTCCTATTATATTTATCATTCTCCATATGCACAGCCGAAAAAATATTAATCAACTCATTTTTGCCCACAACATTCACAAGTGCGGTTGATAAGAGAGTAATATTTTTGTCCTAAAGTTTTATCAGAATTCACATCTTTTTGCAGCAATGGAATAATTTTTCTGATTTTTCTGATTTTTTTTCTTTGATTTTTGATTTTTTTATTTATATACAATATCTTCCATCTATGTAGCGAGTATTGGGTCGGTGGCTCCCAAACCAGTTCGCTTTAGGGCATCGGGTGTTAAGACACCCCTACAGACTTAATTACTTACACTTCAGATATATATATTTTTGCAACATCTTTGATCCATGTAGCGAGCTTTGGGCCAGTGACTCCCAAACCAGTTGGCTTTAGGGCACTAGGTATTAAAACACCCTTACAGACTTAATAACTCGGATCTCAGACGTTTTTTTTTACTCCATCACTTTTTGAGATGCTTTCTCGAATTAAACTAGAGCACTAAATATTATAAACTTTTCAATTACAACTCATGTCTGTAAGTTACTATGCATGTTGATAATACCTGCCAACTGAGCATATGAAGATCCATTTTAGTCAGTATTATGGAGAATTCACAAATTAAATAATTCAAAAGGAAATAAACAAAAATTAACTTGTTCCGAAATAGGTTTGAGATACGTCTCAGGAGTGAAAATTCCTTACTCAGCTATCTCTTAGTAATTTCACATTTTTAGTAAAAAAAAAAACAAAAACGCAAAATATTTTTGTAATTTTTGAAAATTTTCATTTTTTTGTATTTTTCAAAAAAATTTGGCATAAAAATAAAAACAACACTGTGGAAACACAGGAAATCTGGGCGACGCCGTTCCTAGGCTCGCGGCACTAGTTGAGAAGTACTAAATAACATGGAGTCGCCACCCGGTGTGAACCGGGAAAATGAGATTTAAGGCCGCACTCACCCCTCGCAAGGGAAAACCTCAAACCGTTGGGTTCGGAATGGTCCCTTACTTATGTCACTTGTAATGAAAGGATTTATGTAATAATTTAATCAAGCTTAAGTAACACTTATTTCCAAGAGTATCATGCTTCTAAATTCACATACATACATCAACAAGTTCATCACAACATGCAACATCACATATCAATCTCATGAACATGTTTCAATCATATGATATGGAAAACTAAGAACAACCTAATCATGCTTAAGTACTATCTCATGAACCTATTAACCAAATAACATGCTAACAGCCTAATCATGCTTGAATACAATCCCAAGAACACATAGAATGGGTAAATGCGGGAATAAATAATACGGTTGACTATATAACACAAGAAAGATCAACCAAGAGGCAATTATGCATGAATATGATAAAACAGACTCAGTTCAGTGTGTGCGCGTTCGTGTAGCGTTCGTAAACGCGTTCGAACGGAAATGAAACAGAATGCTCGCGTTCGTATGGCGTTTGATAGCGCGTTCGAACGGAAATGAAACAGAATGCTCGTGTTCGTATGGCGTTTGATAACGCGTTCGAACGGAAATGAGACCTGATGCATGATAAGGCAAAATGCATGCGCGTTCGAGTTGCGTTCGTAAACGCGTTCGAACGGGAACAGACCTGATGCATGAAATGGGACGCAATACATAAACAATAAAATAAAGGGGGCGCGGCGAAGTACTACCGTAAAGGTGGCCTTTTGGGGGCTCTTGATCTCTCAAAGAGAGGACCTTTAGACCAACATACTAAGCCCATGCGCGTCATATCACATCATGCATACAAACATAAAGACAATCATATTCAACTAAGTATGTCCGATTGAACGTGTCTTGCATCCAACCGAACACACATCAACCGGCGCGGCAAAACATCGTGGTAAAGGGCTTTAACCCCTCCCCATAGGGGATCTTTCATTCCACTTACTAAGCCCATGCGCTCGATTGAACCATGCATAAATAAGCAACAATATTAAACGTAATGTGTCTGATTGAACGTATCTCGCATTCAACCGAACACACATCAATCAGTGCGGCAAAGCATCGTGGTGAAGGATTTTAACCCTTCCGATTAGGGGACCTTTCATTCCACTTACTAAGCCCATGCGCTCGATTGAACCATGCATAAATAAGCAACAATATTAAACGTAATGTGTCCGATTGAACGTATCTCGCATTCAACCGAACACACATCAATCGGTGCGGTAAAGCATCGTGGTGAAGGATTTTAACCCTTCCGATTAGGGGACCTTTCATCGCACTTACTGAGCCCATGCACTCGATTATATCATACACAAATAAACGACATACACAATTTAAATAACAAGAAATAGATAAATCAAAGCAACACAAAACAAGAGAAGGTGCCGTTTACTCAAGTGGTACGTAGAGTTATATCCCAAGTACAGACCGCACTACCGTCCATTCGGATTCGGCTACGGAATTTACATCTGGGTTTCCATCCTATATACCACAAGAGACGACACTCTTCCATTTCATTCAAGCCACAACATGCATCCACAAACGACTCTCATGCGAATAAAATTCAATAATAAAATAGACGAATATAAACTAATGAAAAAGTGCCATCAGGTCTAACCTTTTAAGTCGTCTCTCGGACTCGCGTTTCACGAAGATCGGAAGGGGTAAAGCTCCGCAACTCTTCCGGTTCACTGCTCTCGTTCGTTATCTTACTGTTTTGGGTCGTCGTCCTCCGTCTTTTGCCACTGTTTTGACTCCGATTCGCTGCCGCTACTACTGTTTTGATGCTGTATTTTAGTTACTGTTTTTGGGATGTCTTGGCTACTATTTTTGGTGTGTTTTTCGGTGATTTTATGGTGTGGTTCGGGGGCTATTTTATGTGTGTGTTTAGGGCTGCTGTATGGGCTGTTTTAGGAGGTGTAGGGGCTGCTGTTTTCGGTTGTGGAGTGGGGGAGATGAAGGGGATTATTTCTGTTTTTCTTCTTGTTATTGCCGTGAGTTGTGTGTATCTTATTTGTATGAGCTAGCTAGCCTTGAGAAGGTTGGTGAATGGTTATTTTTTATAGGCAAAGGGTTAGGCTTGACAAGGAATGAGATTTGTGTATTTAAAAAGGGATATGATTTGGTGTTGGACAAGGAAAGCAATGGATTTGATTGGCTTGGATTATGGAGGTTGAATATTTAGTTTATGTTGATTAGGCATACAATATTTTATGTTTGGGAATAATATATTGGTTGATTGATTTTAACTTGGTATGATTATATTTGATTGGTTTAGATTAGGCATTTAGTTTGTTGATTGATTTTAATTAGGCATGCAATTTCTTTAATTTGTGTAAGTATTTTATTTAATTTGGTATGTGATTTTTAGATTTGTTTTGATTTCACCATGTGTTAAATATGTGTTTTAAGTGGGCTTGGGAGTGTGGGCCAAGGTTTGGGCGAATTGGGCTTAATGTGAGGCTAGCAGCAAAACCAGAATTACCGACACCGTTCGAACGCATCAGCGAACGCAGCACGAACGCCCGCAATCTGTTTGACGTTCGAACGTATACGCGAACGTAGCACCAACGAAAACAGTGAACCTTGTTTATTCTGAATTTCCCTTCCGATGTCCGTTTTCCGTGACCTCCGTGACTTAAAAGGTAGTGTCTCCAAAATGAGACTCATCATAGGGACTTATGTGTAAAAATGCAGTGCCTACAAACACACAACTAAAAACAAGATACTAATCAACTAATTTCCTCCCTCAAACCTAAATGAGACACTGTCCCCAATGTCTTAAACAGTAGAAGAAGAGTTTAGAAGATAGTACCTGATTAACTGAAATGCTACACGAAAAGTTAAATGTTAAGATCCAGATTAAACCGACGCCTCTTACCACGATCGTCCTCGGACCAATTTATCTTTGAAAGGATAGGGTCAATTTGTGGTTCATAGGCTAATATTTGGTCAATTAGATCCGGAGCAGTTCTGACAGTGAAGATGAGTTCTTTTAAAGGTTTTGACACGAACCCATTTCTTCGAGCATCATCAAGAAACACACAAAGAAAATCATAAAATCCTTCAACGTTGTACAGTCCAAGCGGTTTCTGGTGTATGTTCAGTTCACCCAAGATAACACTGTAAAAATTTTCTCCAATGTACCCAAGCCACCTGGCAAAGCAATAAAAGCATCAGCATGGTTAATCATTTCTACCAATCGTTCAGACATATCTCACACTATCAGTTCATCTCCGTTTGATGGTTCAATAAGATTTTCCTCTGCCAAGGTTTTTTGAATGATTCCCAAAACTTGACTGCCTCCCTCTTGTACAGCTTTTGAAACGATCCCCATAAGTCCAAGATTGCCTCCGCCATATACTAAGTGCATCTTCCTGGCAGCTAAGACTCGACCCAATTCCTGCGCTGCTTCTACGTATTGTGGCTTAACACCAACACTAGTACCGCAAAACACACAGATGTTTTCAACTCGTCTTCTTGAAGTGGCTTCCATGTTTTACTCTGGCTGTCTTCAAAAGTGCAATGATGAGTTGAATTTATAATACCTGAAAATGGTGAGTAAAATAATAGCACTAGCACCTGCCAAATGACAATTATTAGTTAATAGTAAAATAAATCGTGATAGTTAAAAAGGTCTGGATCCCGTCGGAGAAAATAAAAGAAAACAACAAAACAAATCACAATTATTAGGAAAAGACAAAGATATATGATATGTACAAGAAAAGTAGCGGCTTGATTGACGTCTATGTGTCAGGGACAAGCTTCACATCCAATTTTCTTATAAATTGGCAAACATTGTATTTTTGAGTCAGATTCCCAAGACTTAACTGTTGTCTTTCTTTTTGGAATTGTGTATGCAATTTGCGAATGGCTATATGAAAATGTCCACTAGGATGCGTCTCAAGAGTTGAAGATATATCATCTACAGACTTCTTACTCAAGCCATCCCTAATGAATTTAATTTTGTCTTCGCGATTATCAGACACCATTCCTAAAGAACGACAACGAGTATTGCAATTCCAGCGTGCACATTTATAAAAAACACGCATTTGCTTAGCTCTACGTTTCTTTGCATAGGTGTTTCTTTCAAAACCAGGCAGATGTGAAATAAAAGAGTCAGAAGACTCACCTGCCAATCGGACCCGTGCTTCAATTACCCAACAAATATCATTAGGAACACCATGGATCGTTAGTAATCTCATCCGTTCCAAGCGAGCTTTGTAGACTTTCATCAGAGAGTTTTGAGGGAGAGAAGGAAATTACTTGTGAAGATTTGCGAGAACTTCTTCCATCGTGAAATGTCTTAATCTGCAAAAACTAAACACACAAAATTAAATCACACCAAATCACAATATATACACAAATTGCATGGGTTGCCTCCCTGCTAGCGCTAAGTTTAAAGTCGTCAGCTAGACGTGACTTCTCAAACGTTAGGCTGGATCTGAAAGTGTGATACTTTCTTTTTTTCGCTCAAATGATTCTCCCCAGTAGTGCTTGACACGCTTGTTTTTAACCTTGAATTTTTGTTGGAGTAGGGATCATATATCTCAACGGCTCTGTCTGGTAAAACCTTGGTGATCACAAATGGACCTGACCACCGTGATTTTGGCTTCCATGGGAAGAATTTCACCATTGATTTGTTTAACAGTACCTTCTGCCCTGGTTCCAGTTGTATGCGCACTAACTTATCATCCTGTCTCTTTTTGGCCTTTTCTTTGTACAATTTGACATCCTCAAAAGGCTGATTGTGAAATTCCTCCAATTCATTGAGCTGGTGGAACTTTTTCTCTTATGTTGCTTGTAGTGCAATAATTGGCTTTTTCAGTGCAAAAGACGCTTTATCTTCAGGCTCCATAGGCAATTAACATAATTTAAGTTTGTCAATAGAACTTTGCATTGCATTGGAGTTCTGAATGGTACTGTGTATCACATCAAGTCTGAAACATTCTTCCTTCTTTTTATCATCTGGTAAATTCATGGCCTTGAAAACATTGAATGTTACTTCTTGGTCCTGTACCCTCATGGTTAATTCTTCTTTTTGTACATCAATAATGGTTCGACCTGTAGCCAAGAATGGTCTCCCGAGAATGATCGGCACATCTTCATCTTCCTCCATATCAATGATAATAAAATCTACTCGGAAAATGAATTTGTCAACCTTGACCAACACATCCTCAACTACGCCTCTTGGAAATACGAGCGTTCTATCAGCAAGTTGCAGAGAGACTGAAGTGGGCATTGTTTCCCCAATCTGCAGTTTCATGAAAATAGAAAAAAGGTATCAAGTTAACACTTGCACCTAAATCACATAAAGCCTTACCAAAGTTATGTTCTCCTATGTTGCATGGAATGGTGAAACTGCCATGATCTTTCAACTTCGGGGGAAGTTTCCTCTAAATGATGGCACTGCATTCTTTCGTCAATGCTACTGTCTCGTAGTCTCACAATCTCCGTTTTCATAAAAAAATGTCTTTCATGAATTTGACATAGCCGGGCATTTGTTCCAACGCTTCTGTAAATGGAATGTTGATATGCGACTTTTTGGACACCTCCAAGAATCGAGCAAATTGCTTGTCCAGTTTATTCTTCTGAAGAAGCTGAGGAAAATGTGGAGGTTGAGTGATCTGTTCTTTTTCCTTTGATTCTTTTTTCTCCATCTGTTGCTTTGTTCTTTTGGAACTTCCTCAGCAACTGTTTTGGCTCCAACATCTTTGTTGATTTCAGTACCTCTTTTCAAGGTGATGGCTTGACATTGCTCATTCTCTCCGTTCCTTGGATTTGGTTCCGTGTTGCTGGGAAGATTACCCGGTGGTCTGTAACTCTGAGCATTGGCCAGTCGTCCCATTTGATTCTCCAGTGCTTTGATAGAGGCTGAATGACTTTGATTCAATGCTACTTGATTTTGAACCATAGCTGCTAAAACATCGTATTTTGCTTATTGCTTCTTCAATTCTGTTGCTGGAATCCAAGTGGTGGATAGTTCTGCTGTTGGAATCATGGTGGTGGATTGTTCTTTTGCCCTGAATTGTTGCTCCATGAAAAATTCGGATGATTCCTCTACCATGAGTTGTAGGTGTTGGATTATGGATTGTTCAATTGTCTGTTGAAATTGTTGACATAGTTCACTGTCTCTTCTTGTTGGTTGTAAGATTCTGACTCAGGTACTCCTCCAAATGGTGAACTTGTGGATCCACCATTAACTTTCATGTTAAGAGTTTCCAGATTTTTGCAAATCACATCCAGCTTGGAATTCAGTGCTATGTTGGCTCCAACTTCATAAATTCCTGCAATTCTTTGGATCATGCTCCTTTCTATTGGCCATAAAGAATTGTCGTCGGTCATATCTTCAATTAAGTCCCAGGCCCGATCCTCTCATTTTGCCAACAAAGCTCCTCCAGCAGCAGCATCAATTGTGGTTCTCATTATTCCAGAAAGTCCATTGTATAAGGTTTGGACTTGTAGCCACTTTGCGATCTCATGATTAGGACATTTCCGGAGTAAATCTTTGAATCTTTCCCAAGCTTCACAAATGGATTCTGAATCTTGTTGCACGAAGGATGTGATGTCATTTCTCAACTTTGCAGTTCTGGCTGGTGGAAAGTACTTTGCAAGGAATTTGGTGGCTAGAGTGTTCCAAGTTGTGATGGAACCTGCTGGTAACGAATGTAGCCAAGCTTTAGCTCTGTCTTTCAGGGAATATGGAAAAACCTGGAGTCTTATTGCTTCTTCAGCTGCTCGGTTGTAATTGAAAGTACCGCAAACTTCCAGGAAGTTGTTGATATGGGCATTAGGATCTTCAGTTGCATTCCCTCCAAACTGAACAGACTGCTGAATCATCTGGATGCATATTTTTATGTCACACGCATTTGCTGGTAATGGAGGAAGTACAATACAGGAAATGAAGACGTCAACCACCGGAATGGTTCTATCTCGAATGAGAATTGGTGGTGCAACATTCAAAGGTTCAAGTTCCATGTTAATGATTGCTTCTTGGCCTTCTCGCCTTTCCCTTCTCAACTGTCTGATGGTTCTTTCAATTTCTGGGTCGAGTGGTCGGAGTTCAAAGCTTCTGGTTCGTCTCATGTAGTTTCTGAGAACCTGAAACACAAGAAAACAAAAATAATAAGTAAAAAAAATTAGATACAATTAAAGTATCTAACCCCAAAACTAATAGTGAAAGATAAATAAGTCCCCGACAACGGCGCCAAAAACTTGACCGGTGCGTAATCACACGCGTATAACGCAAACGCACGTATCGTTCAAGTAGTATAAAAAGTATCGATCCCACGATGACTTAATACCTAATCTATTAATTTTATGAGGTCAAATGATTACTATTATCTAACATGTTGATTGATTGATTTGAAATGGTGACGATTCTAAATTTAAAAACAGGTAAATAAAATTGCTGAAAAGTAAATAAAGTAAAAGTACAATAAAAGAAAATACTGAGGTAAAATGATCCACTTTTATTATTTCTATTTTAGATATCTCCATTAATATAATATATTAACTTTGCATGATAATTACCAACCAGCCATATAGGCGGTATCCAGATTAAGTCAAATTAATAATTAATTACCAACCGACCAATCAGGCGGAATCTAGTTTAGTCAGGTAAAACCAATTTAAATAATTACCAACCGACCAATATGGCGGTATCCTCGTTAAGTCAGGTTTTAACTAGTTTATATATTATAATTAAGGCAGATTAATCTAAATATTAGTAATAAAAGTTTTACCTTTTACCCCAGCAAGGGGAAGTTACCTCCTCATTACTGAAAATTAAAAACTGAAAATTAAAGAAAGAAAATTAGTGTGCGTAAAAGTAAATTACGGAAAGTAAGAACTGAAAAATAAAGAAAAGAAAGTGCGAAAGCGGAAATTAATTACTGAAAGCTGTAAATAAACAAACGAGATACAATCTTCTTAGTATTCTTAAGGAATTCCTTAGAAGAAAGTATGGATTTACAAATGAAATGGCTTGGTATTTATAGGCAAAATTTTGCCTCCATCAAATCATCAACCAAATCCATTATTAATTGCTCCACTAATTGTGCTCCACTAATTGCTCCACCAAATCCATTATTAATTGCTTATCATGTTTGGTGGTGATTTGATAATTTTTATTAATTTATTTTTTGCTTTGAAAATGATTGAAAATGACTTTAATAATTATACACAACACACTTCTGGATGGTTCATCAATTTCGGGCATGACATATTCAGAATTCCAACATGTTTTGTCTTTCAAAGTTGTAGATATTTGAGTCTTCTTTAATCTGGAACCTGAATCATCTCAATTCGATATCGGAGTAAAAAGTTATGCCCAATATACGATAGATACGCAAAACTGGAATTTCCAAAACTGCACTTCGTTAAAACGCCATTTCAAGTTTCCAATCTCCAAAATTAATATGTCAAGTCTAATTTTTGCCCTTATTTGACCGAAATTTCATCCTAAATGATTTCATTGTGTCCCAATATTATTTTATCTGCAAAATAAACTAAAACACATCAAAACGTTCATCAAACCCGAGAAACTAAACAAAATATTAAGTAAAAGGGGCGGTAAATATTGATATATTTTCCGCTCATCACAAATCAAAAATGTCTAAACACATATCAGACTCATCACATAACACACGTCACACACTCATCATCACTTTACACATCAATAACGTAACTTTAGCTTACTACTTATGTCTATGCTCTCATAACATAAAATTAAGTATACTTATACCAAACCACTGAAACTCATGGCTATAACCGTCCCAAACCCATGGTGGTTAGGATCTAACTTATTCCATACTTATTTCAAGCTAGAAAACACTCTTCTAAGCAAGATTATTACTTCCCAATTCATGTATCTCATAATATTTTACAATCCCCAAAACCTACGGTTTCACTATTTCTCAAATATAAAGGGTTTCAACTCTCTTCATGCATATTTCATGGTAATACTTACTTGACTAAACACACATAACTTGCTAATCATTCAAAATTATATAAAATAAACTTAGATCAAAGATTAGATTTCACCCAAATGCAAAACAAGAGTTAAAGAGGAGCTTAAATACTTACCTGAGATTCATAGAGCTTGAAAATGCATGGGAACCTTCAAGATCCAAGCTTGATTTGAAGATCTAGAATTAGGCTTTTTGAGAGGAAAGGGGCATGAGTGAGAGAATAAAGAAAATGAAGAAAAAATCTAAAGAGACCTATTTATAGTGGGCCGAAGTCCAGAACTTTCTATCTAAAAATCGTAGGTGCGTTCGAACGTCCCATCGAACACCACACGCACGAGAGAATTCTGTCTGCCCACGTTTGAACGATTGACACATGCATCATGAGCGAAAACACTACGAACGGTTTCATTCGAACGTGTTGACAAACATACCATAGACACAAATGCTGAACACATTCGAACACCAATATGAACGCGACACTAACGCAAAAACACTAAATTTTCTAATCCTCTACAGGATGAATGAACTCAATTTGTTCGGTTCTGTTTATACTTAAAGACCCTACATATTCATTAAACGTCACATGCATAACGTATGAGACCTTGATAATCATGCAAAAACTTACAGTGTGTTACACCCATATGTCCAATAATGTACATAAAGACCCCCAACCGCTACTTTCTCTATTAATTTGGATGGAAAGTTTTAAATTTACAGATATACTCCTATGATGTTATTATAAAAATAAAAATAAAATTCTATAAAATGTTAATTGTAAAATTAAAATTTTCCATCCAATTTAAAAGGGAAAGTAATCATTGGGGGTCTTTATGTATATTATTGGACATATGGGTCTTCATGACCATTTATCTATACTATAGGGTGTATCTGATATTTTCCCAAATCTTAATAACAATCCAGTGAAACTAAAGAAACTGAAAAATATTTATATTACATTAAAATTGACATAAACTTATAAAATATATCGAATCGGATCGGATCGAGATTTTATGTATTTAATTCGCCCTCTAATATATTTATATTTAGGGTTGGATCAAATATGATTTTTAAAGGAAAAACAAGATCCGACCTAATAAATTAGATAATTCAAACTCAATCAATTGGGTCAGATTATTGGAATGATATGAAATTCGAATAGTCGTACATGATTCTTCTAATTTACATAAAGGGTATGTTTGGTAGAGCGTTAATGGGAAGTTAACGCTAGCATTTTAACACTCCACTAAACGGGTAAGTTAACGCTAGCGTTTAACGCTCACAAAAGTATAATATCACAACATGAGATTATTTTTTAACACTACTTTAAATTTTAGCGTTTGTTTCCTAACTTATACGATCACATATACCCTCTGATAATACTTTGTATCAATTGCATCCAAAGTCTCGATAGATATACTCTTTTAAAAATATCCATAAATCTAAAAAAAAAATCAACTTTGATCTTAAATTAAGATATTACAGCCCAAAGTGTTGCTTTTAATTTTTAACACTTGATTTCATCAATTAATCAATCTAAATAATTGGATAATAAGTCATTTAAATTTCATGTTAACGGAAAAAAAAATGAGAGTTATATTTTTATTAGAAAGAGTTTTTAGTATTTATTATTAGTTAATTCATTTGGAAATAACACAAGAACAACTAGCAGTTGCCATATTTGTAATTTGCAATAGGAGTAAATACATAATTGACAAAATCTATAAATTGCCCTGCTTCCTAGATATGTTCTTTATCATTATAAATATAACATATAGTAATACAAACATTCATATCTTTTAACATAGATTTTCTTATTAATTTGTGCAGATTATTGTCTCATTATGTTAATAATAGTGCAAAATGAAGATTCACATGCCTTTTTTCTTCATACATCTGCTAAATATGAGGTTGTATAAACATTACTATATAAGATAAGATTTTTTATTTTCTTTACTTGAAAGTTTAATAAAAAATAAAAAATAAACATTAAAATTCAACCAGATTGATAACGAAATCAAAGAGACTAGCCTTGTTCCAAATTGCAAATTTGAAGAAAGTTTATTTTCTTATAAGATAAGATTCCTTAAGGCCACTTGGTTAATGTTCAATGCAAATTGGACCCTACTTTTGTGCCTATAAGCCAAGACGTACAGTGGTTGTCCTAACAGTAACATAACGGTTTGGGTCTACAATGAACTACATACCTGTGGATCGGGCCAAATCCTTAGGCCTAATGGCAATTTATAGGCACCAACAAAGTTAAAACAAAAATGAAGGGAAATTATCAATTTCCCACTCAAAAATTGATTAAAGTACAGTCAAAGAATACCCAATGACGTTAATGAAGTGAGAATTTTGTTGATGTTATAAAAATATTTTGGTCATTTTATAATGTATGGGTAGAAAAGTAAATAATTTTTGTATTTCCGATGAAAAAATAAATACTTTTTGAAAAATCTAATTGAAAAATGAATACTTTAAAAAATGTTAAAAATTTTCAAGTGAATAAACTGTAAATTTTCAAGTGTTTGTAATATATTTATATGGATGAAAATTTTGAAAATTAGTCTCCATTGGTTATTTTAGGATGAAGATTAATGTCTCTGATATATATATAGGGATGACATATATATATAGGGATGACAGTTATACCCGGAAAAATATGGATCTAGATCAAAAAAATTCGGATCCGTATTGGAAAAAATCATGTTTTGGAATTTGGAAACAAAATAAAAATAATTAATTTTTTATTTTATAATTTCATTAAATTTTTAATTTTAGATTTAAATTATTTTGGATGGATTATAAATTGTAAATATTGTTTTGAATATTAAATTGGTATTGATTAATTATATATGTTATTTTACTTTTTTTAGTGTTTAAATTAAATAACCTAAAACTAAAAAATAAAAATAAAATCTAGATATTTATGGATTTAAATATCCAAAAATCCGCACAAATAATATATGCACTTATAATGAGTGGAAAATATATCAATATTTACCACTCATTTTACTTAATATTTTGTATGGTTTCTCGAGTTTTATGAACGTTTTGATGTGTTTTAGTTTATTTTGGAGATAAAATAAAATCAAGACTCAATGGAATCAATCAGGGTAAAATATGGAACAAAGAAGGGCAAAAACTAGACTTGACATTTGGATTTTGGAGGTTGAAAACTTGAAATGACATTCTAACGATATACAATTTCAGAAATTTAAACTTTGCGCAATTTTCGTATTTTGGCCATAACGTTTTACTCCGATATCGGATCGAGGTGATTCAAGTTCTAGATGAAAGAAGACTCAAAGATCTACAACTTTGATGTTCATAAGAATTTCGAAGTCTGAACTTTTCAAGACCGAAATTGATGAAAAATCCATAGTGTGTTATGTGTAATTATTAAAGTCATTATCAACAAAATAATGAAAAATGACAATTTACAATTGTCAAACGTCCACCACATGTTTGGTGGAGGATTTGGTGGAGTGTTTGGTGCCATGTTTGGTGGATGATTTGGTGGAGTGTTTGGTGGAGAAATTGATGGAGAAATTGGTGGAGGTAAAATTTTGCCTATAAATATAGCTTGATTTCATTTGTAAATTTCATACTTTCATTCAAGTTTCTCTTATGGAACTTGAGGATTGTATATTTTTTGTTTATTTTCTGTATTTTAATTATGTATTTTTATTTTTGTAATAATAATTTGTTTGTTTTATCTTTCTTTTATGTTTTGTAGTTAATTTCCGCTGAGGGAAGGGTGAAATCTTTAATATGTAAGGTAGATCAATCTCACTTACTTTATAATATGGAAATTGTAATTTAATAATATAGATTAATGTTGATACCGCCTAAATGGCTGGTTTTATTTATTTGACATAATGTGACACCGCCTATATGGTCGGTCTTTAGGTGAGAGATGATTACCGCCTATATGCTGGTTTATGGAAAAATAATAACACCACTTTTATGGCTGGTTTGACTTAATTGGTTAACACTGAAAATTTCTATATTATAAGAAATTGAGATTTCTACATTTGAAATATTAAAGGTGGATCCATTAACCTTATCATTTTATTTTTATTCTAGGGAAGTGATGAAGCACAATATTCACGAGTTTAATAATTGATTTTCTTTATATAATGTGTGATGCTTTGGCTTGTTTATTGAATCTTAACCTTAATTCTTATTGTTGCCTAATCAACAATAAGATTGATGTGGTAAACTTAAAATGAACTTGACGAAGAGATTTTAGGTTTTAGCCTTAAATTCAATAGCTCACGATCTCATCTTAGAAATTTCCTTTCAGGATAGACATATCCTTGTCGGGCGTGGGTAGCAACAATTGGAACTTGATCTTAATGAATTCAGAGTTTCTTAATTAACATAGACATATAGTTAATTGGGTTACTTTGGGTGTTTCCATCTGACTATCGATAGAGGCTTTTGCATATCTTCGTGTTCCACGTTAACAACTGATTTATTGCACATGTATAGGAGAATCAATTCATCATTAACGTAATATTAGGCAGATTCACAACCCTAGATGTTTTTTTTATTATTAATTTCCTTTGTTTGTATTTTGTATTTTTATTTATTTAGTTAATCTACATTCAACCAACGAACAATCCCTTCCAACCTCAATTAGATACCTGTAAACATTTAACATCAATAATTAATAACATTGTGAGAAATTAAGTCCTCGTGAGATCAATATTTTTATACTACTTAAGCGATACGTGCGCTTGCGTAACGTGTGTGATTTAACCGATCAACTTAGATCCACACAATATAATTTGAATATGGATCCATGCGCATCCGGATCTGTATTTTATCATCCAGAGCTATATATATATATATATATATATATATATATATATATATATATATATATATGTCATTTTCTATTGCTAAAATTATCTTTTCTCATTCATTTGCACTCTAATAGTACTTTAGTCAAGCGAATTCAGATCTAGATCCGTGCATCTCTTAGAAATCTAAATCTCGATTTGCATTTTTATTAATGCAAAATCAGATTTTCTTGATCTTTTTCGGGTATGACTGTCATCCTTATATATAGTCATTGAAGACATTAATCTTCACTTCAAAATGACAAATGAAGGCTAATATCTAAATTTATTATTATTATTTTTTATACAAACCCATTATAAACACCTGAAAATTCATAATTTATTCACTTAAATTTTATCAACATCTTTTACAGTATTCTAATTTTAACTCGAAATTTAAAGATTGTTATATTTTCTATTCGAAATTCAGAGAGTATTCACTTTTCTACCTATACGTTATTAAATGACTAAAATACTTTTATGACGTCAACAAACTCTAATATCGTTAACATTTGGATGGAATAATAAACACTTTTTGAACTTTGAGTAGAAAATTAGACATTTAAAAAAAAAAATAAATTTGATTGTATTTTAGCCGATCTTTGAGTGGAAAATTGATAATTTCCTAAAAATTAATAACTCTTGAGATACATACATCAAGTTAAGGTGTACCAGTGAACATATCAACATAAAATAGTTTTACTCAGTAGCTGCACTTTTCTATTCTTTAAATAAAAAATAAGAAAGCATTTTTGGCTAATTTTAACACAAAAAATAAGGCATACGATCTCCCATTCATTATTTTCCTCATTACATCTAAATCTCTTGGACACCAAAGATATGGAACTGTTTATCTACAAGTAAAATTGAAGAGTCAAATAATGGGGTAGACTTAAAACATATTTATTAGTTCCATATTTGTTGGCCATGTCCGTAATAAAATAAGTTCATTTGAGTTATAATGAGTCTTGAAAATATCAGTGAAATTGGACAAGTATTTAGACTACATTGGATGAAGCTGTCAGAGTTTGCGTTCGTGGTGCATTATTATTTTGGTTTGAACGCTATGCGTTCGTGGTTTGTTTGAGTGGACATTCGAACAAAAGCGTCCATAGGCTTTATGTTCAAGGTGCTTTCGAGATTAAGTTCGAATGGTTTTGTGGATTACCTTGCGTTCGTCACGCAGTCTTGTGACGTTCAAATCGCTGTGTGTAAGTGAGTTATTTTAGACGTGTTTTTGAGCCAGTTTTACACAGAGAAAACCCTACCTCTACCGTACATATATAAACAAATATTGAACCACCTTATCAACTGTTGGAAACACATTATTTTGAGCTACTATGTTATTTATTTTCAACCTTCTTGACAATTCACCTAGAAGACCTCTTTGGTTTCCCTGTCTTATTTCTTTTGGTGAGATTGAGTTTTAATTTACCATCAACATAGAAACACAATCCTAACCTAATTTTCTAAGCCTTTAGAGTTCTCTAGGAAGAAGGTAGTCAAAGTTCCGGTGTTGTGAGTTCGTAGTGTTGTTCCACTTAGAGACTTTTGAGGTTCTGGAGAAGACCGCTTGGTGCAGACTCGAAGAATTCTTTGAGTTATTATAGTCTAGAGGTATTTGAGTCGGTGAAGTTTTCAGCATATGTCATTTACCATTGTTGTAAGTTTTTATCTGTCAAGATTTTTCCACTTCATCAACCAAATCTTTATGTTGATTATTTTATTACTTTGATTTATTGATTTATTTGTATATGTTTTAGAATTAAGGGTGCTTGTTGATTTATATCATATTTTCTATAACTTTAAGCTGTATTAGATTAGAGAATTTGTTTAATCCGCACATGGTCAGAACATTAAGTTAAATTTAGACAAACTATGAATTTTCAATTGGTATCACAGCCTGACCGTGATCCTTGACCCGTTTATCTATGGAGAGAAGTCAACCCTTAAATTATCCTATGTTCTTTGATGAGACTGAGTACTTGCATTCAAAGGTTCGCATGAGAGTATTTCTTAAGTCCTTAGATGAGAGGGTCTGAAGATCAGTAGAGTACTGGTGGAAACCTCTCATGGTTATGGTTGATGGTGTTGGGTTTTCTAGGTCAAACCAAGATCAATTAAGCATATGAAATGTGTGAATACGCAAAGTAAGATGGCGGAAATACTCACTTTGATCGGCTAAGTGGATGTGTAGACAACAAAAATTTGCTCCTTGAGTTTCGGCCAAGCCCTTGTTTTTGTTGTATGTTGAGCTTCCAAGCTTGTTGAATGAGTTCCAAACTCATGGGAGTAATTTCCCTATCACCTTTGAATGATCTATTTAAGTGCTAGCTTTGGAATTTTTGCTACAAAATTTCCTTGTTCTTCCTCTTTGATTCTCGGCCAAGAAGGAAAATATTTGGGAGAGAAAAATTGGCACAATGCCGTGAGTTAGAGAGAAGGAAGAAGTTGTGTTGTATATCTATTTTTTTTATTTTATTTAAAAAATCAAATACCATTTACCAATTTTCCAAAAATTGGTACAAGTCACAATCACATCAATTTTAATAATGCTTGTGTAAGAAACAAGCAACCATCAAATCCAATATACTTCTATCAACAAAAAGTTGATAAAGTTGACTAGGTGATGTGACATGTGGGCCCCACTTGATTCAAAATCCGAGTGGGCCCGCAACACATCCTAGGCTTGGGTTCGCTAATTCCGAATTAACGAATTTTCCGTTGCGACGTAATTAAATCAAATTTAATTAAATAATTATGCCTAGCAAAATTACTATTCACGTCGCTCTCGAATTAATTCTAAACTAATTCGTTTGCCCGAATTAAAATCCAATTTCAATTCCGCGTCGAAATCTAATTTCGTTTAATATATTGAATATATTATTTTATCGATTAATTTCGAATTAATCGATCTCTCTCTATTAATAGAATTTTATCCCAGATAAAATTCTCCGTAATTAATCATTGATTAATTATCTCTCTCATCTAATTAATCTCAGATTAATTATGTTCGAGTCATACGTCATCGGTGAATCTTCGGGAAGCGACCCATGAGATCCCCGGATATGTTGGCAATAAATCTGGTCATCAGAATATCCGAATATATGCGTACCCGGTACCGCATTCTTACCGATTTACAAGACATGGTTGGCTTCTAGCAAAGCACCGTGCCTACCCAATTCTCCAGAAATATTCTTTTAAGGAATATGTAATCTGTGTCAGGCGTAGTATACGTAGTATCGCATATTGCGATCCAGTATCGGATGTCACATGCTAGGCCTGAGGCTGAAATTGTGTCTGCCCCGTACGAAGCACATATCAGATCTCTGGTAACTAGTCTCTATAATCAGATAAGCATGACCTAGTCATATTATCCCGATGACTGCATTACATTAGAGTACTAGTTTCGTATCCTACGTGATCATCATCTCCATATGACTGGAGTGATACTTTCATCTTGACATCACACCCAATACATTACGATTCTCAATATACCCAGAAAAGGCATACACGGAACTGTTAAAGCCCCAGATGACCAAAAACCAAAGTATATTGATTGTCGCAAGTATTAGCGATGTAAGTCTCAGGTTAAGACCAAATACACCTACCCTGATTCGGACTTCCATAGACACATAGTCGTACTACCAATGGAATTCCGAGGGGTCTATCCAGAGCGAAGCTGTTTCCGTACCATCGGTAAACACAACCTTATATTACACTTGCATAAGTATCCAATACCCAAATATATGAGAACTATGTCGTCATGCTCCCATAACACGCACAAGTGCAATACTAGTCTATTCCGCATTATTGATGTCCAATCTTGATAATACTACGACTATGGATATTTTAATGATTAAACCTTAGTGGATTAATATTGTCTCATATCTTATTAATCTGAAACTAATCATATGGAATTTTATCATTTATATATCCCGGTAATAAAATTAAAAATGATAAAAGAGCAATTTCCTTTGTCACATAGTTAATTTGTACAACACCATGTTCTGTACAAATAGCGATGCTATGGGTCATAATTGTCCAACAGATGGGGTCTCGTCTTTTAAAGATAAACTGACTTGGACTAAAGGTAATGTTAGCAATAAGAACATCAAAGCCATTAATGTCATTCATGCTGCTGTTTACTCCACTGAATTTAAGAGAATATCTATGTGTGAGATAGCTAATGATGCATGGGATATACTTCTAACTGTGCATGAGGGACACTGTTAGTTAAGAATAATAGACTCTAAGAGTTTGCTACTAGGTTTGAAGTCCCTAGGATGAAAAATGATGAGACTTTTGATGAATTTTACGCTGAGATTAATGATATTATTAACTCCAATTGATTCCACCACTGAGGTGGAATTTATAGCGGTATCAGAAGATGCTGAAAGGCTGTTTGGATTAGAAATTTTATCACATAACTTGGCATTATGCCTAGTATTACGGATTCGATCTCACTGTACTATGATAATAGCAGAGCCATTGAACATGCTAAGAAGGCGAGAGCGCATTCCAAGTTTAAACACGTGGAAAGGAAATATCGCGTGATTAGAGAGATTATTGAACGAAAAGACATAGTGGTCTTAAAGGTTCAAGGACTAGAAAACATAGCATACCCGCTTACTAATGCCTTACCTCCTAGGTTATTTGATAAACATGTGGAGGAGATGAGACTACGGTACCATCCGGATTTGCACTAAGCAAGTGGGAGTTTGTTGGAGTTGGTGCTTGGAGCGCCAATCAGAATAATATATTGTACATTATATTTTATTTATTAATAAAATAATGACATTTTCATTTCAAACCTTATTAATGGTAATATCATTATGCATATTTGATTAATATATATAATATGCTAAGAATGACATCGACCTTAGAATAGTCATGTAGTAATAATGGACACTGGGTGGTCCGACATTGTGATAGTATTACTATTATAAACTATTCTTAAAGTAAATATTCATAGTCTTTGGTTTTGGAATACGGTCGAATTCCTATAACCTAGAAGACTAACACATGTCGTATATTCGAATTGGAGTTCCAATGGTTTAACTTGATGTACCGCGAGCTTTGGAAGCTCGTATAGGTATGTGGGTATTTGTTGGAGCGAATATTGAATGATTCACAGGTGATTCATAATAGTTGAAAGTACACACCACTGTCAATAAGAATCTCCTCGAGTCGAATAGCATATGTGATCCTTTTGTTGGGGCAGATGTGGAACCCCTAGGGTCGGATCGGTGTTCCGCGTAGCAGAAATGGGTCTAATCCATGGATATCAAGAATGAGTGTAATTTTAAATAATTTAATGAAATACTATATTCTATTATGAGTGTATAGGAAAAAACCGGGGCTGAATCGGAGTCTAGAAACTCCAGAACGTGAGGAAATAAAATTGAGTGCGAGCACGCACATGACGCGAGCGCTACAGTACGCGCGCGCACTGTGCATGATTTTTTTTTTTTAATTTCATTTTTTTGTTCTTTCATCCCTTCAGCTCTCTGGAAATAGAGAGCTGAAGGCAATAGGGTTTTCAACCTTAATTACTTCTATCATTCCCTAAATATTTTCAAAACACCCAAAATTAATTTTAACATCAAAATCAACATCAACATATATTATAGAACAAAAATAAAGTTTTTCAAAATATCAAATTTTTTTACAAAAACATAAATTTATTCTAAATACGCATTTGCGTAAATTTTGAATTCAAAACACAAACTAAATTAGAATCCCATAATGAAGTGACTCGTGAACAATTCTAGGTCACCCAAATGTGGTCAAGTGATTCTAGAATGGTATCCATAGCTCTAAGTTTTAATTTAGAGTTCCAAACTCTTATTAATTGTTCCATGTCCAACATGAACATCTTTGACGTAATTAACAAGCATATTGTGTTTATACTTCTAAAACATCCTAACATAATTTATTAACCTTATTTCAACATTAAGCTATGTAATCATTCATCCAATACATAAAAAAATATAGTTTAAGAGAAGTTTAAACTTACCTAGCAAGCTTGATGCAAAGATCTAATCTTCTTCTCTTTGTTGAAATGGTTGGAGAACTTCCAAGGTTTGCAAGCTTCACTCCAAGATCCAATCTTGATTCCAATGCTAACAAGTAACAACCTTCATTTCAAGATCCAATCTTGATTTCTCTTAGATGAAGTGTTATAGAGACCTCACAAGCTTATCTAAATACTTCTCTAACTTAGGCTAATTTCTCCAAGAATTGATTGTACTTAGTTTTCTCAAGCTTAATTAAAACATTCATAAAGCTTGTTATTTATAGCAAAACTTAGACAATTTTTAATTAATAAAAGTTGTAATCAACTTTTAGGTGGGCTTAATCTAATTTGTCCAAATATGTATAATTAGGTGTGACTAATGTACATTGTCTACCACTTTGATTTAATCCAATTAAATCAAGATAAATATTAGGAAATGGATTAGTTCAATGTTTGCCACTTTGATTTAATCCAATTAAATAATGCCAAAACCACCTATTATTACATACTTACAATGACCATAATATACTCAAATGGTAGAGATAATTATGATTTTACAATTAAGCCACTGTGTAATAATTGAATTAATCCAATTAATCCAATTAGGTCAAAGTAAAATCAATGTTATCCAATAACACTTGATTATCTTAGTTGATAATTATAATATCGAATATTATCTTTTATCAAAATTAATCTGCTACCCAAGTGATCAATAAGTACACTTCATATTGGGACTCTCTATGTTCAGACACGTTTGTTATATAAGCCTAGCTGATATGTACTCAATTCAGCCACCTCCAAATTCGAGAAGAACATGAACGACCTTTATGAACTATACAAGTCGAGGTCATCATATATTTTTAACAATCCATCCGTCGTAGGCTATCCGAGTTGTGCTTAGGAAACATAGAATACACTATCAAGTTTCCGAGGTGCATATCTCATGTCGACATGTCCATGATTCTTTACAACTGATGTGATACACCCTATGTGATCCACTTTGGCCAAAATTTTAAGAATCATGACTTTACTTGCATAGATATATAATCCTATTATGGTACATATACGGGTCGACAGATCATATCTTGCTTCGCACTTGATTGCTGAGTGCATCGGTCCAAATCCAACGAACATCTAGAGGCCAGACCATGAAAGGTTTCTAACATTCATGGCATCAAAGTGTGGAGGATCTCACATAAAATCAATGTTATCATATAGTCAAATGATTACATATGTTACTCGACTCGATGAGATTCTTATTGACGGTGGTGTGTACTTCCAACTATTAGGAATCACATGTGATTCATTCAGTATTCGGTCTAATCAATACCCACACGTCTATACGAGTTTCCAAAACTTATGGTACATCGGGTTAAACCATTGGAACTCCAATTCCAATATACTACATGTGCTAATCTTCTAGGTTATAAAAATTCGACCATATTCCAAAACCAACGACTAGGAAAATATATACTTGAAGAATAATTTATAATAGTAATACTTATCCCAATGTCGAACCACCTAGTGTCCAGTATTACTACAAGACTATTCTAAGGTCGATGTCATTCTTAGCATGTCTATACATAAATCTAATACGCATAATGACAATACCATTAATAATGTATGAAATGAAAATGTAGTTTTTTCATAAATAAATAATAAAATGTACAATTTGGATGGGCACTCCAAGCACCAACTCGAACAAACTCCTACTTACTTAGTGCCAATCTTGATAGTACCACATTCTCATCTCCTCCACATGTTTATCGAATAACTTAAGAGGTAAGACATTTTTAAGCGGGTCTACTATGTTGTCTAGTCCTTGAACCTTTAAGACCGTTATGTCTTTTCATTCAATAATCCCTCTAATTAAATAGTATTTCCTTTCCACGTGCTTAGACTTGGAATGAGCCATTGGCTCATTTGCCTGCGAAATGGCTCCACTATTATCACAGTACAATGAGATCAAATCCGCAATACTAGGCATAATGCCTAGTTCCGTGATAAAATTTATAATCCAAATAGCTTCTTTAGCAGCTTCTAAAGCCGCTATATATTCCGCCTCAGTGGTGGAATCAGCTGTTGAGCCTTCATTTGACATCGTTAACTAACTGCGCCACCGTTAAGGGTAAATACATAACCTGATATAGATTTTCTATCATCTGGATCTCCCTGTAAGTCAAGTCTGTATAACCCTTAACTTGTAGCTCATTTTCTCAATATATCAGAAACTTATCCCTAGTACCTTTAAGATATTTTAGGATATGTTTCACGGCTGTCCAATGATCATTACCTGGATCAGATTGATATCGGCTGGTCACACTGACGTCGAAACTGATGTCAGGTCTAGTACATAACATATCATACATTATGCTTCCAATACAAGAAACATATGGAAAGTTAGACATCCTATCTTTTTCTTCCTCTGTCTGAGGTGCCATTTTCTTCGAAAGATGTATGTCGTATCAGAAAGGTACATTTACTACCTTGCAGTTGGTAAAACTGTACCTATATAACATTTTATCTATGTACGTCGATTACGAAAATCCTATAAGCTTTCTAACTATATCCCGGTAGAGCCTTATACCTAGTATACAAGAAGCTTCACCCATATATTTCATGGAGAAGTTGTTACAAAGGTATGCTTTCACACTTTGCATCAATCCTAATTCATTTCCTATGATAAAGATGTCATATACATACAAGACTAGGAAAAATACCATGCTCCCACTCACTTTCTTATAAACACACGGTTCTTCCTCATTCTTGATGAATCCAGATAATCTAATTATCTCATCAAAATGATGATTTCAGCTTCAGGATGCCTGTTTAAGTCCGTAAATATACTTTTGGAGCTTACAAACTAAATTTGAAGTTTCATTGGATACGAAACCCTCTGGTTGTTCCATATAGATATCCTCCTAAAGAAATCCATTTAGGTAAGTGGTTTTCACATCCATATGTCATATCTCATAGTCGTGATATGCAACAATGACTAAAAGAATCCTAATGGATTTTACATGGCTACTGGTGAAAACATTTCCTCATAGTCAATCCCAAGATATTGAGTGTAACCTTTCGCTACCAGTCGAGCTTTAAAGGTTTCCACATTTCCATCGAGCCTTCGCTTCCTTTTGTAAACACATTTACATCCTATATGTTTAACTCCTTCAGGAAGTTCAACTAATTCCTGGACTTGATTGTCATGCATAGAATCCATCTCGGATTTCATGACTTTCTGTTTTCCCAAATTGATATCCAATATCGCTTTGTTATACGTAGTTGGATCTGTTTCCTATAAGAGGAAAACATCAAGGCTCGCATCAGATGTTAAAAATAATCTATCGGGAGGCTTTGATATTCTATTCGACTTACGTAGAACTTGTATTGTAGACCCTTCTCCTAATTGGATCTCAGGTTCCTTAATGTTGAGATCAAACTAATTAAGTTCAATCTCTCTACAATTCCCATTTTCTTTCAAAAATTGATTTTCAAGAAAAGTGGCAAACCGAACAATAAATACATTTCTTTGCTCGAAATCGTAGAATTGATATCCCCTGGAATTATCAAGATATCCAACGAATCTACATTTATACCCTATAGGTGCTAGTTTATCCCGCTGTGTAACTCTAACGTATGCAGAACAACCCCAAATCTTTAAATACTTAATACTTGGATTTCTATCAAACCATATCTGATAGGGGGTCGTAGAAACAGATTTTGATGGAACCCTATTAAGTATGTGGGCAACAGTCAGTAAAGTGTAACCCCAAAGGTAATAAGGAAGATCTGTATAGCTCATCATTGATCACACCATATCCAATAAAGTGTGATTTCTACGCTCAGACACATCATTGTGTTGAGGTGTTCCTGGTTGGGCAAGAATTCCATTGTCCCTTAAATAATTTCTGAATTTTTCACTCATGTATTCACCGCCTCGATCTGATTGAAGACACTTGATGAATTTACTGGTTTGTTTTTCTACTTCGTTTCGGAATTTTTTGAACTTGTCAAATGTTTCTGATTTATGTCTCATTAAATAGACATAACCATATCTAGATTTATCATCCGTGAAAGTCACGAAGTATGTTGAACCATCATGAGCATCATGATTTAATGGACCACACACATCACTGTGTATTAGTTCCATTAAATCTCCAGCACGGTGTACAACATCAATAAATAGGGCCTTTGTCATATTTTCTTATATACATGACTCACAAATCGGATAAGGATCTAAGGTAATATTTTCAATCAAACCATCATTTACCAATTTGGATGGACGTCTAACACCTATGTGGCCTAATCTCATATGTCATAATTCAATATTATTTAATTTAGATTTCCTATTTGTATTTTCCTCTACATTAAATACATCTCTATATGTTTTCAAAATATAGTGACCGTTTGATAAAGAACATTCATATTTCAAAAAATTATCTTTATTATATAAACATAAAGTTTCATCCTTAATATTTATTTTATATCCCTCTTTATCTAATATTGACAATGATATTATTTGTCTGATAAGCGATGATATATAATAACAGTCTTGTAAATTTAACCATTGGGGAGATCTAAAACAACCATTCCTATGGCTTTAACATCCAATGTCTCGCCATTGCCAACTCTAAGCTGGATCTCCCCTTTATTCAGCCTTGTTTTTACCCTCATTACCTGCAAGGTGTTGCAAATGTGAGTAGGACTGCCAGTGTCTACCACCCATCCATTATTTGCATATAAGACTAATGAGATGTCAATAATTGAAAAACTACAAAGCGTACATGAGGTTCCTTATTTTTCTATCAGCTCTGGACAGTCCTTCTTCCAGTGTCCAGACTTCTTGCAATGTAGACATTGATCACGAGCTATTTGCAGTTTTGCGCATTTGCGTCTTTCCAATATTCCTCTTACCCATCTTTATTTTCTTTAACTTCCCAGAAGTCTTTGAAGAGCCAGCTCCACCATGGAGGTACACTATGAGGTTTCCTTTTCCTCGAATCATGCTCCACCGTGCGTAACATGTTTTGAAGTTTTTCGTAGCTAGCTTGTATCGAGTGTATATGGAAGTTTAATACAAAGCTAGCATAAGAACCAGGCAAAGAAGACAGAATCAAATTACCACCGGCCCAGCCGTTCATAAATCAGAATGTCTTGTCGTTCCAGGTATCGAATCCAGCCGATCATGTTCAAAACATGAATGTTGACAGCTCATCCATAATTGAGTTCAGCACGAAAAATCCTTAGACCTTCGATATAAATAATTCGATCTCTTGATTTTCCTCGAACAACTCCTTGAGTGTTTGCATAATGCTCCAAGTATCTGATACTTCAATGTATTGTCTTAGAAAATCCGGGACCATCGATCCTAAAATGTAGGATTTCACCTTAAGGTTATCATCATTCCATCTATTAAAATTTTCTCGCTCTTTTGGAGTGGAGTCAAGATTGATTTCAACAGGCAGTGGTTTGACAGTGACATAAGTAAACTTTTCAAACTCCAAGACAAGACATATGTTCATTTCCCATTCGAAATAGTTCTCGACTCATTTCAATTTATTGGAATCTAAAAGTCTCATCAATGAATTACCGGCAGCCATCTACAAGACAACATTTTAAATAGTAGCAGAACAATTTTCATTTCAAAATAATAACACTAATTTATTATGGAATTTTAATCTATTAGTGCCCTCTCTTAGCGGGAAGTTAATCCCATGACATTTACTCTAGCCTCACACTAATGACGATATTGGCCCTTATAAACTCATTAGGTAGACCTCCTAGGTCAATCACTTCATGTGACTCCTAGTTTGGTCATGAACCATTTCTTATCCTCACACTAATGACGTTATTGGATTAAGACGTGTTCTAGGTGTATATTTGTCAATGTGCACTAATGAACATTGTATGTACACCCTCACACTAATGACGATATTGGGTGACTACGTTAACCCATCACACTACATCTAATGTTTTACCGGAGCGACCTAAGTTCCGAGCACTTATACCCTCACACTAATGACGATATTGGATACAAGTAGTAAGAACTCATTCATCTCCGTATTGACAAGACAGACCTTCCAATAGTGCTCCAATATTACTAATACTATTACTTAAAATAAAATAATTACCTAATCATTGGAGATTTATGACAATCAAGTCATTAATATAATTAGGTCAAAATTTTAATGTAAAACATGCAATACATATCCAAGATAACTTATGTATAATTAAATTAAAATACAGAGGCATAGATTCAAATACATGTCTAACATGCAACATGTGTTGTGTAGTTAAACCTTGCTCTGATACCATTCTGTTGGGACAGATGTTTGACCCTTAAGGTCGGATCGGTGTCCCGCGCAACGGAAATGAGTCAAACTCATGGATATCAAGTATGAGTGTAATTTTAAATAATTTAATGAAATACTATATTTCATTACGAGTGTATAGGAAAAAATGGGGTTGAATCGGAGTCCGGAAACTCCAGAACGGGAGGAAACAAATTGAGTATGGGCACACACATTAAGAGCGAGCTACAGTGCGCGTGCACACTGTCCGTGAATTTTTTTTAATTTCATTTGTTTGTTCTTTCATCCCTTCAGCTCTCTGGAAACAGAGAGCTGAAAGTAATAGGGTTTTCAACCCTAATTGCTTCAAAACACGTGAAAAAGAAATATCATGTGATTAGAGAGATTATTGAATGAAAAGACATAATGGTCTTAAAGGTTCAAGGACTAGAAAACAGAGCAGACCCGCGTACTAATGTCTTACCTCCTAAGTTAACATATGGAGGAGATGAGACTACGGTACCATCCGGATTAGCACTAAGCAAGTGGGAGTTTGTTGTAGCTGGTGTTTGGAGCGCCAATTAGAATAATATTTTGCACATTATATTTTATTTATTAATAAAATAACAATATTTTCATTTCAAACTTTATTAATGGTAATATTATTATGCATATTAGATTGATATATATATAATATGATAAAAATGACATCGACCTTAGAATAGTCATGTAGTAATACTGGACACTTGGTGGTCCAACATTGAGATAATATTACTATTATAAATTATTCTTAAAATAAATATTCCTAGTCATTGGTCTTGGAATACGGTCGAATTCCTATAACCTAGCACATATCGTATATTCGAATTGGAATCCAATGGTTTAACCCGATGTACCATGAGATTTGGAAGCTCGTATAGATATGTGGGTATTCGTTGGAGCGAATATTGAATGATTCACAAGTGATTCCTAATAGTTGGAAGTACACACCACCGTTAATAGGAATCTCCTCGAGTCGAGTAGCCTTAGATCAACTCAGATCCAATCATCCATACATGTTATTGCTTCTAAAGTGCTTGGATGTAATGAAGATCGTCTCGCTTCCAATATATTACCTCCTAAGTTGAATGCTTGCTCAACCGCAACAGTGGAAATAGGTGCTATTAGAACCTCTTTAGCAATAATTGATAATAGAGGAAATACATTTTGATGTCGGTTCCACCAGTCAAGTACTTGAAAAATTTTACTTACTAAATTTTCAGTAGGAAACTCGAAATTGGTAGATAAATAATTATCTAATTCCAGGTTGTTAGTCGTGTTATCCCTATGTTTTTTATTTCATTGTAGTAACCAACGATCACCTACGTTAAGTCTTGAATGTATTACGGGTTCATTACTACTAGATTGTCCTATTGATTGCAAGTTATATCTACTAACATACTCATGAAATAAATCTATTAAATCAATTTTTATTATATCTATTATTCTTGTAATATTAAGTTCATCAGCTATTTATAAATATTCATAGTAAGCTTGTAAGACACTATTCAAACATTCTAATTTAAACATAGGATCAAAAATCGTGGCAATAAGATAAAGTAATGAAATGTCTTTAAAATAATTCAACCGTTTTTATTTCATAACATAAATAGCTTCAATTAAAACAACATCATTAGGATCAGAACTTTTAGCATGCCTGATGAGCAGAAAATATATCAATATTTACCGCCCTTTTACTTAATATTTTGTTTAGTTTCTCGGGTTTGATGAATGTTTTGATGTGTTTTAGTTTATTTTGCAGATAAAATTAAAGCCGTTTAAAAACATTTTCACCCAGGATTATGTTCTAAACACTAATCTTTCAATTATCTTGATTGTTATAGTCCAACTATCCAATCAACGATTTTAGGTACTATTTATTATAATGATTACTATAGTCTAACTATATAATCAACTATAATTTAATTGGATTAAATTCAAATATATTGATTACTATAATCCAATTATATAATCAACTATAATTGAAGTAGTTTGAATACAGTCCATCTGTTAAATTAAAACAACGATTAAATATTAGTCCAACTAATATTAATTTGATGACGAAAAATTTGAAATGAGCGTGTATTGACAAGTAACTAAACGAATATTGCAAATTTAATACTTGCCTCCCACTATTTTTCGGCAAGCCTCTGACCCTCTGTTGAGTACTCGGGAAACCTTGTTTCCTAGTGGGCTAGGATCCCGTTAAATAACACACAATCTTGACTTTGGCCAATAAATTGTATGATAATTAACTAGGTAGATCTCTAAGATCAATTGGATCTCATCCAATTCCTAGATCCAGTAGGTGGACATCCAAGTTCGAAATATATATCTTATATATGCCAATATATCCAATATATTCCCTAACAATTTTCCTCTGAATCAATTAAGTCTTGACTTTGGCACAACAAACTTAATGATTCCAGTTAAGTGGGACCCATTGACCTTGGAAAGCTTCGTAATCGATGTCGATGGACAAGAAGTGATCTTGACTTTGGCCAACAAATCACAACTTGGACAAGACACCGATATGGAACAAAGCCTTCATGATTCAAACACATCCGCGATGGACAAAGGTATTGACTTTGGCCAACAAACCAGTGCCAATCTTGGATCTTGAGTAAGAATCACTCAATGGAAGGAAAAACGCTTAATATATGTTGATGGTTTTTTCGCGTAATTGGCAACCAATTAATTATCTTTGTTAGGTCTCATCATCATACACCCTTAAACATGCATTCTAAAAACATAATAAGGCGCGTATAAATAAAATAATAATGATATGCGGATGGATATTTAAACACATTGTTCCTAGAACAAATCTCTCCATTTCATATCTCCCGCTAGCACAATTATTACTTCTACCCAATTACATAACACTTCTAAAGAAACCTCATTTACATTGAGGGGAATAGGTGAGAAGAGAAATACAAAGAGTCAAGAGGTAATAGGCTGGACACACAGGTCCAATTTAATAAATTCTAAATTTATTACAACAATTTCCAAAATTGCCCTCACCCATTTAATATCCATCTGATATACATTATTCATACATCGCATCCATGTATTCACACAAAGCATGTTATCAATCAATCTAATCCAATTAATTAATCTGAAATTAATGACCATCCAATGTTCAAACAACGATTTGATTTTGCGCGAGTCCAACTCGTTTTACGAATAAGTACTCAAAGTACGAATTCTCGAATTATATCAAACTACAACATTAAATCCAATTTAATTTATATTTAATACTAATTCTATATTTAATTCCAAATTAAATAATTACAATTTTTAATGTACTTTTACGACTTAGATTCCAAATCTAATCGTTACGGGTCTCAAAGCCCAATTAACATCCAATGTCAATTTAATTAAAGTCCAATGAGCTTTCAATTAATTTCATAAGGCATGGACTTTGGTCAATATGGGTCAAACCCAAATACCAAAGCCCATTTAAAGAATCACCCTTATTTGCCAAGAAACCAATTTAGGCCCATTAGGCCCAATTAAAATTAAAGGTCCATTTAGTTATATTTGGACTTTATGGATATGGTTTTGGGCCCAATTGGATCCAACCAATTAGCCTAAACCAATCTTGGCCCAACCAAGCCCAAATACAACTTTACAAATCATATCATTTTCCATGCTATCATTCACGGCAATTAGGGAATTTTTGTCCGATTCCGAATTCAATCCAATTAAATCCTAAATCAACATTTCCCAAGTCTTTCAAACTCATCCAATGATTCAAAAAACAAAAATCACCATGACATTAGGGCAATAGCAACTTTCGGCCAAGCCTACTAATTTGGGGAAAAATTCATTTAATTCAATTTTCATCAAATTGATCATGCATAACACCATGTTATCATCATTCAAGCATATTCAAACAATCAATTTCATCCAAACATGCTCAAATCAATTTTACCCAATTTTACCCTAAATCCAATTTCATGCTTAATCAAGGCTCTGATACCTTTGTTGGGTTTCTACTATAGTCCCAAGATCGATTTAAGCGTAAAATATGTGTGAATACAACAAAGTTAAGTTGCGGAATACTCACTTTGATCGGTTTTTACGATGCGACGAACATAAAAATTTTCTCCAAGCTCCTTAAAGTTTCGGCCATGGCTCCCTTTTGTGCTCCAAGTTGAATCTCCAAGCTCCAAGCTTTGTGTGTGATTCCATGCCCATGGGTTTGTTTCTCTATCACATTTGGATGACTCTTTGGTGTGCTAGCACTAGGAAAAAATTGCCACAAATCCTTCCATTACTCCTTGTGACTCTCGGCTTTGAGAGGAAAATGTGAGAGGAAATATTTTGGCCCTTGGCCGAAAATGGAGAAGGGGAGGGGAGAGAGAAGATGAGTTGGTGTGTTGTATTTGGTTTTCCAAAAACTAATACCAAAATTATTTTCCAAAATTATGTATATGTCTTTCAAAAAGTCAAACAATATTTTGGAGCCAAAATGGCAATAAATGCCTACAACAACTCACATCACTATTCACATCAATCAATGATGACAAGCATCACTTCACTCAAAGTGATGTGACTTCCATCACTTGATTGACTAGTGATTTGACGCTTGATGTGACTTGTGGGCCGCACTTGATTCGAAATGCGAGTGGGCCCGCAAACACTCCCGGACTTGGATTCGCTAATTCCGAATTAACGAATTTTCCGTTGCGACGTAATTAAATCAAATTTAATTAAATAATTATGCCTAGCAAAATTACTATTCATGTCGCTAACGAATTAATTCTAAATTAACTCGTTCGCCCGAATTAAAATCTAATTTTAATTCCGCGTCGAAATCTAATTTCGTATAATATATCGAATATATTATTTTATCGATTAATTCCAAATTAATCGTTCTCTCTTTAAATAATATTTTATCCCAGATAAAATATCTCCATAATTAATCCTAGATTAATTTTCTCTCTCTAATAATTAATCCCAGATTAATAATGTGCGAGTCATACATCATCGGTGAATCTTCGGGAAGCGACCCATGAGATCCCCTGATATGTTGGCAGTAAATCCGGTCGTCGGACTATCCGAACACGTACGTACCTAGTACAACATTTTTACCGATTTACAAGACATGGTTGGCTTCTAGCAAAGCACCGTGTCTACCCAATTCTCCAGAAATATTCTTAAAGGAACATGTAATCTTTATCAGGCGTAGTATACGTAGTATTGCGTATTGCGATCCAGCATCGGATGTCACGTGCTAGGCCTGGGGCTGGAATTGTGTTTGCCCCGTACGAAACACATATCGGATCTCTGGTAACCAGTCTCTATAATCGGATAATCATGACCTAGTCATATTATCCCGATGACTGCAGTACATAAGAGCACCAGTTCCGTATCCTACGTGATCATCATCTCCACTATGACTGGAGTGATACTTCCGTCTTGACATCACACCCAATACACTACGATTCTTAATATACCCAGAAGAGGCGTACACAGAACCTGTTAAAGCCCTGGACGACCAAAACCAAAGTATATTGATTGTCGCAAGTATTAACGGTGCAAGTCTCAGGTTAAGACCAAATACACCTACCCTGATTCAGACTTCCATAGACACATAGTCATACTACCAATGGAATTCCGAGGGGTCTATCCAGAGCGAAGCTGTTTCCGTACCATCGGTAAACACAACCTCCTATTAAACTTGCATGAGTATCCAATACCCAAATATATGAGAACTATGCCGTTATGCTCCCACAACGTGCACAAGTGTAATACTAGTCTATTCCGCATTATCGATGTCCAATCTCGATAATACTATGACTAGGGATATTTAATGATTAAACCTTCGTGGATTGATACTGTCTCATATCATCTCAATCCGGAACTAATCATAAGGACCTTTTATCATTTATATATCTTGGTAATCTAATTACAAATGATAAAAAAGCAATTTCCTTTGTCACATAGTTAATTTGTACAAAAACACCATGATCTGTACAAATAGTGATGCTATGGGTCATAATTGTCCAACAATCATCTCAATTTCGCTTCGAGCAACAATTCAGGGCCCAAGAACTATCCACCACCCGGATTCCAACAACAACCGAACAAAGGCCAGGAGCATAAAAATGAACCAGGAATTGCAGAAGTGCTGACTCAGTTAAAAAAATATGATGCTATGATTCAGAGCTAATCTGCTTCTATCAAAACACTGGAGAATCAAATTGGACAACTGGCCAATGCTCAAAGTTACAGACTGCCAGGAAATCTTCCCAGTAACACAGAACCAAATCCAAGAAACTGAGGGAATGAGCAATGTCAAGCCATTACCTTAAAAAGTGGCACTGAAATCAATAAAGATGTTGGAATCAAGGTAACCATTTAAGAAGTTCCAAAAAATACAGTTCCACATATGGAGGAAAAAGAAGCAAAGGAAAAAGATCAAAAAATAATCATTATACCTCTACCTTTTCCACAACGTCTCCAGAAGAATAAACTAGACAAGCAATTTTCTCGATTCCTATAGATCTTCAAAAAGCTGCATATCAACATTCCATTTGCAGAAGCGTTGGAACAAATGCCCAGCTATGCCAAATTCATGAAAGACATTCTTTCACGAAAACGGAGATTGGGAGATTACGAGACAGTAGCATTATCAGAAGAATACAACGCCATCATTCAGAGGAAGCTTCCCCTAAAGTTGAAAGATCCTGGCAGTTTCACTGTTCCTTGCACCATATGAGAACATGACTTCGGTAAGGCTTTGTGTAATTTAGGTGCAAGTGTTAACTTAATGCCTTTTTCTATCTACAGGAAACTGCAGATTGGAGAAACAATGCCAACTTCAGTCTCTCTACAACTTGCTGATATAACGCTCGTATTTCTGAGAGGTGTAGTTGAAAATGTGCTGGTCAAAGTTGACAAATTCATTTTCCCATCAGATTTTATTGTCCTTGATATGGAGGAAGACGAAGACGTGCCGATACTCCTCGGGAGACCATTCTTGGCTACAGGTCGAACCACTATTGATGTGCAAAAAGGAGAACTAACCATGAGGGTACAGGACCAAGAATTAACATTCAATAATTTCCAGGCCATGGATTTTCCGGATGATGAAAAGAATGAGGAATGTTTCAGACTTGATGTGACATATAGTACCGTCCAGAACTCTAACGAAAGGCATAGTTCTACTGACAAACTTAAAGCATGTCAATTGCCTGTGGAGCTTGAAGATAAAGCGTACTGCGCACTGAAGAAGCCTATTCTTGCACTAGAAGCAACATAAGAGGAATAGTTCCACAAACTCAACGAATTGGAGAAATTTCACATACAGCCTTTTGAGAATGCCAAATTGTACAAAGAAAAGGCCAATAAGAGACATGATGAGAAGTTAGTGCGCATACAACTGGAACCAGGGCAGAGGGTACTGTTAAACAAGTCAAGCTTGAAACTATTCCCATGGAAGCCAAAATCAAAGTGGTCAGGTCCATTCCTAATCACCAAGGTTTTACCAGATAGAGCCGTTGAGTTATATGATCTTGACTCCAACAAAACATTCAAGGTTAAAAACAAGCGTGTCAAGCACTACTGGGGAGAATCATTTGAGCGACAAAAAGAAAGTGTCACACTTTCAGATCCAGCCTAACATTCGGGCACTCATGTCTAGCTGACGACTTTAAACTTAGCGCTAGCAGGGAGGCAACCTATGCAATTTGTGTATATATTCAGTTTTGGTGTGTTTTATTTTTTTGTCTGTTTCATTTGTATAGGTAAAGTTATTTCAGGATGGAAGACGTTCTCTCAAATCTTCACAAGCAATTTCATTCTCTCCCTCAAAATATTCTGCTGAAAGTCTACAAAGCTCGCTTGGAACGGATGAGACTACTGATGATCAAAGGTATTCCTAATGACATTCGTTGGATTATTGAAGCACGGGTCCGATTGATAGGTGAGTCCTCTGACTCTTTTATTTCATATCTGCCTGGTTTAGGAAGAAACACTTATGCCAAAAAGAGAAGAGCTAAAAGAAGGAGTGTTTGCTATAAATGTGCTCGTATGACATGTAATACTCATTGTCGATCTTTAGGAATGATGTCTGATAACCGCGAAGATAAGATTAATTTCATTAGGGATGGCTTGGGTAAGGGTCTTTGGATGACATATCTAAAACTCTTGAGACGCATCCCAGTGGATATGTGTATCAAGAAATTCGCATGTTATATGCACAATTCCGTAAAGAAAAACAACAGTTAAGTCTCGGGAATATGACTCTAAAAGACCCTATTTTGGATGGGAAGTTTATCCCTGACGCATATACGTCATTGTCGTTACATTATTGTAAATATTATATCTATTTGTCTTTTCCTAATAATTGTGATTTTTTTTTGTTATTTTCTCCGACAGGATCCAGGCTACTTTTTGACCTTTCACGATTTACTATTTTGCTACTAATCGTCATTTGGAAGATACTTGTGCTGTTATTACTCACCATTTTCAGGTTCTATAAATTCAACTCATCATTGCACCTTTGAAGGCATCCAGATAAAAATGGAAGCTACTTCAAGAAGACGGGTTGAAAACATCTGCGTGTTTTGAGGTACCAGTGTTGGTGTTAAACCAGAATACGTAACAACGACACATGAATTGGGTCGAGTCTTAGCCGAAAGAAATATGCACTTAGTATATTGTTGTGGCAATCTTGGACTAATGTGGATCGTTTCAAAGGCTGTACAGGATGGAGGCAGTCAAGTCTTGGGAATCATCCTAAACCATTGGCGGAGGCAAATCTTATTGGATCATCAAACAGCGAGGAACTAATCGTGCCAGGTATGTCTGAACGACTGGTGGAGATGATTAACTGTGCTGATGCTTTTATTACTTTGCCAGGAGGCTTGGGCACAATTGAGGAAATTTTTACAGTATTATCTTGGGCAAACTTGAACATACACCAGAAATCGCTTGGACTGTACAATGTTGATGGATTTTATGATTTTCTTTGTGTGTTTCTTGATGATGCCCGGAGAAATGGGTTCGTGTCAAAGCCTGTAAAAGAACTTCTCTTTACTGCCAGAATTGCCTCAGATTTAATTGACCAAATCTTAGCATTTGAACCTCAAATTGACCCCATTCTTTCCAAGATAAACTGGTCCGATAATGATCGTGGTAAGAGGCGTCGGATAAATCTGGATCTTAACCTTTAACTTTTCATTTAGATGTAGAATTTCAGCTAACCAGGTACGGTTTTCTAAACTCTTCTTCTACTGTTTAAGACATTGGGGACAATGTCTCATTTAGGTTTGGGGGAGGAGAATAGTTAAATTGTATTTTTTTTATTGTTTTATTTTTAGTCAAAATTTTTCGAAAAAGCCAAGAAAATTGAAATTTTTTACAAAAACCAAAAAAATATTTTGTATTTTTGTGTTTTTATTTGATTAATCAGGTAAATTGGTGTGAGATAGCTGTGTAAGGAATTTCCATTCCTGAGACGTATCTCAACCCATTTCGGAACAAGTTAATTTTTATTTATTTCCTTTTAAATTATTTAATTTGTGAATTCTCCATAATACTGACTAAAATGAATTTTCATATGCTCAGTTGACAGGTATTATCAGCATAGATGGTAACATACAGACATGAGCTGTAATTGAAAAGTTTGTAATATTCAGTGCTCTAGTTTAATTGGAGGAAGCATCTATAAAAAGCGATGGAGTAAAAAAAAACCGTCTGAGATCCGAGTTATTAAGTTTGTAAGGGTGTTTTAACACCTAGTGCCTTAAAACCAACTGGTTTGGGAGTCACTGGCCCAAATCTCGCTACATGGATCAAAGATGTTGCAATATATATATATATATCTGAAGTCTGAGTAATTAAGTCCGTATGAGTATCTTAACACCTAGTGCCCTAAAACCAACTGGTTTGGGAGTCACTGGCCCAAAGCTCGCTATATAGATGGAAGATATTGTATATAAATAAAAAAAATCAAAAAACAAATCAGAAAAATATTCCATTGCTAAAAAAGGTGTGAATTCTGATAAAACTTTAGGACAAAAATATTATTTTCTTCTCAACTGCACTTGTGACTATTGTGGGTAAAAATGAGTTGATTAATATTATGTTGGCTATGTATATGAAGAATGGTAAAAAAATAATCGGAGAATTCACTTATTCGGTAATTTAGAAAGAAATAAAACAACTATTAACTTGGATAAGAAGTTTTACATGTTTAGTCACTAACTTCTTTATTCTATTTTCTCTTATCTTTTTGCTTTTGTGTGCATTAGTTTTATTATTTTTTTACTTTTGTAAAACGTTTGTGGGTATCGTTGTTGTAAGCCCTCACGAGACTACAACTCGTCCACTAAGGACACCTAGGGGTTTAAAGGCTTGTTGCATATGCTAAATGCATCCGTGATCCATACGAAAGTGACTTAGTTTAATTTTAATTGTTTCTTGTATTTTATTTTATTGTTTTGCTCGAGGACTAGCAAAATGTTAGGTTTGGGGGTGTGATGAGCGGAAAATATATCAATATTTACCGCCCATTTTACTTAGTATTTTGTTTAGTTTCTCGGGTTTGATGAATGTTTTGATGTGTTTTAGTTTATTTTGCAGATAAAATAATATTGGGATTCAATGAAATCATTTAGGACGAAATGTGGGTCAAATAAGGGCAAAAATTGGACTTGACATATTAATTTTGGAGATTGGAAACTTGAAAGGGCGTTCTAACGAAGTGCAATTTCGGAAATTCTAATTTTGCGCAATTGTCATATTTTGGGTATAACTGTTTACTCCGATATCGGATTGAGCTGATTCAAGTTCCAGATTAAAGAAGACTCAAAGATCTACAACTTTGAAGAACAAAATAATTTCGAATGTTGAATATTTCATGACTGAAATTGATGAAACATCTGGAAGTGTGTTATAAGTAATTATTAAAGTCATTTTCAAAGCAAAATAAATAAATAAAAATAGTCAAAATTCCACCAAACATGATAGCAATTAATAATGGATTTTGTGAAGCAATTAGTGGAGCAATTAATAATAGATTTGATGGAGCAATTAGTGGAGGATTTGGTGGAGCATTTGGTGGATGATTTGATGGAGGCAAAATTTTGCCTATAAATACCAAGTCATTTCATTTGTAAATTATTACTTTCTTCTTTGAAATTCCTTAAGAATAACTAAGAGGATTGTATCTTGCTTGTTTATTTACAGCTTTCAGTAATTAATTTCCACTTTCACACTTTTTATTATTATTTTTAAGTCTTTACTTTCAGTAATTTACTTTTACGCAATGATGATGTAACTCCCCCTTTCTGGGGTAAAAGGTAAAGCTTTTATTATTATTATTATTTAGATCAATCTCCCTTAATTATACTATAATAAACCTGACTTAATGATGATACATTTATATTGGTTGGTTGGTAATTAATTATAAATTGGTTTTAACCTGACTAAGCATGGATACCGCCTGGTTGGTCGGTTGGTAATTAATTATTAATTTAAATTAATCAGGATACCGCATATATGGCTGGTTGGTAATTATCACGCAAAGTTAATATATTATATTAAGGAAGATATCTAAAATAGTAGTAATAAAAGCGGATCCTCTAACCCCAACATTTTCTTTTATTGTACTTTTACTTTATTTACTTTCAGCAATTTACTTTTCAGCAATTTACTTTTCAGTATTTAATTTCCAACAATTTACTTTATGTCTTTTATTTTATTTAAGTTTTTACCAGCTATAGTTATGTGTCATAACTAAGTTAGTTATCTGGGGTTGTGATAAAGTCCAATATCACCGGTTTATAAGGGGTTAAATTACGGTTTGGGTAATATAAAAGTTTATTTATTAAGCCTTATTCTTAATGCATCTTGTTAACTGGCCATTAATAAGATTGATTCGGTAAACTTAAAATGAACTTGGAAAAGAGATTTTAGGTTTAAACCCTAAACTCAATAGCCCACGATCTTCCTTGAGGATAGATAACCCTTTAATAGATTTCCTTACAGGATAGGAATATACCTGTCGGGCGTGGGTAGCCATAATTGGAACTTAATCTTAATGAATTTAGATAACTTAGTTGACATAGGAATATGATTAATTAAGTTACATTGGGTATTTGTATCTGACCATCGGAAGAGGCTTTTGCATAATTTCGTGTTCTAGGTTAATAAACCGATATATTACACAAACGTAAAATAACCACTTCATTTTTTAAAAAGATATTGGAAAGATTCACAACCCTGGATAGTTTAATAATATTGAATTTCCCTCAATTTCATTTTGCACAATTTTATTTTCTGTTTTAAGTTTAAAGTCATAACCCAATCAAACAATCAATCCATTAGATACTTGTAAAAATTTGGCTTCATTAATTAATAGCTTAGGTATTAAGTCCTCGTGGGATCGATACCTTTTATACTACTTGAACGATACGTGCGCTTACGTTATACGCGTGTGATTACGCACCGGTCAATGCCCAACTAGAGTACCAACAATATTCAAACTTTCAACAAGAAATAAATGTGTTGTAGGATAATAAACACTACTAAAAATATTTGTAGCATCATTAAGGGAAATTTAGTAATTATAATTAATATTTATTCCGTTGGGCTACGGTTCCAATTGGAACCCTAACCAAACCGAAAAATTCCGATTCCGAAATCAGAACACGTTGGAACCGGAACCGTCCGGTTCCAACCGATTCGGGTCCACATCCAATACTTTTCTAAGGGTTAGACATTACCATTCAAATTTTATTCTATATTTTGCTTATCCACTCTTGCTTGTGATGGCTCAATTTATTCTCTTTTATACGTCTCATCATGTATATTGCATACACCTTTTTCCAAACCTATATCATCATAAATAATAGCTTTCTTCGTAGAGAGAGGATTAGATTAATCAAATGTGACATTAGGGTTGGGCACCAGTTCCAGTTCTACTCGGAACCGGTTGGAATCAGATCGATTTTTCGGGTTTGGAGTCGGAACCGGTTGTAACCGGTCCGGTTCCGGTTCCAAATTGAAAGAACCGATTTTAACCAGTCCGGTTCCGATTCCAAAATGGTCAGAACCGGAACCAAATTTTGGAACCAGAACTTGTTTTGGGAACCGAATTTCGGAACCAGAACCAGAACCTGGTTTGGGAACCGAATTTAGAACTAATTTCGAAACTAAATTAACACCCAATTTCATAACCCAAATTAAACCACGATTTAAACCCAATTTCATTATCAGTTTTAAAACCCAATTTCATAACCCAAATTAAAACCCAATTTAAACCCAATTAAAACCTAATTTAAACCTAGGCATTTCCTATAAGAATATAATGAATTGAGTAAAAAATATTATATAATATGCAGTTTTATTTATTATTTTATTTTTGTATGAACAATTGTCAATAATATTATGTAATATTCAAGTGTGAGAAATAATTATATTTTCAAAGTTTGACAATAAAAAATAAATAGGGTAAATCAGAACCGGACCGGAACCAAATTGGAACCGATTAATAGGTTACCCTATTTAATTGGGTAGGTTTCGGATCCATGCGGAACCGAATTAGAAATGTAACCAATTAATAGGGTACCCTATTTAATTGGGTAGGTTCTGGTTCCACTTAGTTATGAACCGTTTTTTTCCGGATAGGTTTCGGTTCCATATGAAACCAGAACCGAACTCTCAACAACAAGAGTTCTTTTATTGACCACTTTATAAGTTTTTTTTGTAGAATTAGAATACTCATGAAATATACCAACATCAGATTTTGAGTTAAATTTGCGTAAATTATCTTTTATATTTAAAATAAATTATTTACATTAATTTTTTTTGAAGTATCTAATATATGACTTTCCATCTTTCCAAAATTCATAGGGAGTCATGTTTGAGGGCTGATATAATCAATAATCATTTTAAAACATAACAAGCCATATTAAAGGCTTTAGCCTACCAATATTTTTGGCAAATTATTTCATTCAACCTGGTTTGAGCCATTTCTTGAATGAGATATTTGTCACAACTTGAAGAATTCAAAATAAAGTTTTAACATTTGTCACACAATTGACTAATTCTAAAAAAAATTATGTTTTAAATTTTTCACTAAATAAACATCTTCAGTGAGAGTTGAATTATCATTACCTACATTTCTAATACCAATTATCTTACCTTCGGCATTGTCTCCATAGGTGACGCTTCCTTCATTTTCCTTCTTGGTGAAGCTTGATAGTGCTTAAGCTTCCGGTTATATAACTTAACAACCACTATCTAAAAGTCCCCAAGAAGTGTGGCTCGGTGGTGCAGAGTTCAGAATCTCACCTTGAGGTCATGAGTTCGAATCCAGAGAGTGTATTTCTTGTAAGAATCTGGTACAACCGGGGATTTTACCTGTTCCGCTTAAACCCGAAATGAGTGATTTGACGGTGGAATTTCCAACGATTTAAAAAAAAAAAAAAAACAGTATCTAAAAACCATTTCTTTCTTTTCTTCTTAGATCCCTACAAGACACCTCATTTAGAGAATTTAGGTACCCAAGACTTTCTGGGTGATTATGAGTTAGCATTTGTTCTTTTGGAACTCAAATTTTAAAGTAAATTAAAGTTTTTGGGCTCTTAAAAAGTTGGCCAATTTTCATGATTTGTTATATTTATAGACTTATTGGGCCATCATTATATATCTCATCAATCAAAGCCCAATCTTTTAAGGACATGCAAAATTTTTAATCGATTTGAATGTTGACATACACAACTTTAGTTCTAATTTTTTAACATTATATCATCGTCAATTTTTCGTTTATAATATTATTCTAATCCTAACTATAAGCGTCTTCATTGTTGATATCCTTAAAAAAAAGTCTTGATTGTGAAGCATCATGCTAATCACGGCACCCGGCATAATCCTTTTTCTTAAAAAAATTAATGGGCATTATGTCATGTCATGGCCCAACCTTGCTTATCCATTAATTGAACAGAGAGCAATTAATGGATATATCATAACAAAATTAAAAAAAAAAAAACAAAAAACAAGGTTGGGTAAATATATACCTTAATTGTGAGAGATTACTTATGTAATGCCTCGAATTTTCAGAATAATTTTGAAAGATTTTCGGATTGAAATTTATGTCTGGTAATGAGACGATATTGGAGAATAAAAGTTTAAGTATTGAAAAATATATTGCAATATTTTTGAAGTGGAATTTGGTTACATTGAAAATCACGTAACTCAAAAGGATCAGTTACACATAATTTTAGATATTTTTATACGATAGATTTTTATTGTTTCGCCTATAGAAATGGCAAATGAACTCTGATTAGGCTGATTTTTTTATCATTTGGAAAGATTTTTCGAGGAAGAACAACTTTCATGTTAAACACTTTTCAAAATTTGCATTAGAAGAACTTAAAAAATATAAATTTTTGAAGGACTTTATTGTTAATGGTCTATTTAGAATTTCGCGGGGGGTGGTTTTATAATTTTCAGAAAACTTCCTAGAAATACCCATGGATTTCTGACATTTCAAAAATGGCAAAGATAGCAAAGATCCATCACTTTACCCCCTCCACTTCGCGCAACATAAAGAAATGGTCATGTCGGCGGCCGGCGTGCCTGCACAAGAGGGACGTAATTATATAAGTTTTGTATTATGCAATGCACGTAATTATATGTATGTAATTAAACGTATTGGTTTGTATGCAGTGATTTGGGCACAGAGCCCTAAATATTAATGATGTGATTTGATTTGTTTGAGTTTGGACCGGATGTCATTTTTGTAAATTTGATGTTAATGACATGTTGTTTTGGTGTTGTACTGTGTTCCACGTTATCTAATTTTTAGGGTCTGTCATATCTGTTTTTCATTAGTTTGAGGGTTCAGGAAAACGAATTATTCATGTTTCATGTCGGTAACGTCATGTTATCGGTGGGGTATTTCAACTTATCATGACAAGTAATATTAATGATTGAAGCAAGATTAAGATGATAATGTTAGATAAATGTTTGAATTGGAAAATATTAATGATCTCACGTAACAAAGGAAATCTATTAAATACGTTTTCATATAGCTTTGTGTGTTTTATCACTTTGATAAATTAGACATGACTTGGCTTGACTTTAGGCTTAGATTTGGGCTCACATTTAATTATATTTGTGTATATATATTAAATGCAAAAGATGTGGATGATTGACTTGGATTTGGGCTCACATTGAGATTATCAATATATTTTTAATTTTTTTAATAAATATTTTTTTTTCCAGTTTTAATCAAAGAAATAAAAGGTGTAAATTGATTTTAATTATCTAAAACATATATATTTTAATAAATTTTTTTTTTCAGTTGTATCATGCGAACCGATTTTTACTGAATTTCAATCACCAAAAGAGGAGAAACTATGGCTTTGTTGAAGCCAGCAAGGCAGTGGAAGCTGCCAGCATCCACCGAAAGCAGAATTGATAGGTGATGAGTTTCCAGCTTGCAAACGTGTGTGTATGTGCTGTGAAGAGAAGCTGGCAAAATGGTTGGTGACAGTTGCCAAACCGTGTGACACTGTTCACACGGTTTTGGCAACTATAAAAGGAGCCCCTGAATCCATTGTAATCTATCCCAAATCGTGAGGAAAGATAGAGAGTAAAGTGTTTGAGAGTTTTTGTAAAGCTTGGATTATAAGCTTTGTAATTCTTTTGTGGGTATTTATAAAAGAAGAATTTTCTCTCAATTCACCTATATTATTGTGTGTTTATTCACAACAAGTGGTATCAGAGCTACGGTTCCACGGAGGGATCCCGAAATTCGGAAACGAAGTTTCGGTTCGGAAAGTCGATTCCGACGAAAGTTGTCGAAAATCGATTTTGAGCATATCATCGGACTTTTCACGGAGAGACGAGCACGGTGATATTTTCCGGCGATCAAACGGAGGTCCCAGCACGCCTCACGCGCCGCACGCGCCGTCCAGAGAAGAGCCCACGCGCCCGACGCGCAATCCACGCGCTCCACGCGCCAGCTTGAGGTTGAAGACGACGCCACGTCATCCGCCACGTGTCGCCCGAGTCAGCGCACAGTCAGCGCCACGTCAGCGCACAGTCAGCAGCCAAGTCATCCGCCACGTCAGCGCACAGTCAGCGCCCAGTCAGCGCCACGTCAGCGCACAGTCAGCAGTCCAGTCAGCTGCCACGTCAGCGGTGCCTGGTAAATTTCAGATGGGTCCCTGAACTTTCTGAAAATTACATTTTAGCCCCTATACTTTCAGATATTTACAATTTAGTCCCGGAACTTTTTTGTAAATTGCAATTTAGTCCCTGAACTTTTCCGTAATTGCACTTTGGCCCCTGAACTTTCGGAAATTGCACTTTGACCCCTGTAATTTCTGGAATTTGCTATTTGGTCCCTGTGTCGGATTTTGACAAACGAAGTGTCATTTCCACCATTTTCGACCATTCCGGACGCAACGGTGAGGTCCGTTTTTTGAAATTCTGCTTAGAATTTTTATGATGGAGGGGAGCAACGGAAAAATGATTTTGTTAACCAGTACAAACTATTTCACATGGAGAGGAAGGATGAAAGACCTTCTGTATGTGAAGGACTATGATGGACCGGTATTTCTGGAGAAGAAACCAGAAGGAATATCCGATGAGAAGTGGGCTAATCTTCACCAGAAAACATGCAGTACTATTCGTCAGTGGATCGACGACAGTATCGTGAACCATGTCAGTGAAGAAACAAATGCACGTGTTTTATGGAGAAAGCTGGAGGAGCTTTTTCGAGCAAAGACTGGAAACAACAAGCTGTACTACATCAAGAAGATGATGGGTTTGAAATACCAGGAGGGTACAGCTGTGGCGGATCATATCAATGACTTCCTCGGAACCATGAAGGAATTGTCTGGATTGGGCATAGACTTCGGAGATGAGGTAAATGGTTTAATACTCTCCTTAATACGTTACCAGAATCTTGGGAAACGTTCAGATCTACGGTGATCAATTCAGCCGAAGATGGGAAAGTCACTATGGAGATGGCAAAGACCAGGATCTTCGAGGAAGAAAAGAGGACGAGAATGCAGGAGTCAGCATCAGCCTCAACCTCAGAAGCTCTAGTGACAGAAAAGAACACCAGAAGGGGGAGGAGTAAAAGCCGAGGCCCAGGGAGATCAGACAAGAACCGAGGGAAATCAAGAACGAGGGATATTGAGTGCTATCATTGTAAAAAGAAAGGCCATATGAAGCGGGATTGCTACAAACTGAAGAACGAGCAGTCCAGGAGAGATGGTGACTTTAATCAAGAAAGAGTTGCTACAACCACCGAGAAAACCTCCAAAGACTTCTGCATAATGTATGAAGAAAATGTTGTGAATCTTGCCAGCCACGAGACCAGTTGGGTGATAGATAGTGGCGCATCCATACACGCCACATCTCGCAGAGACTTCTTTTCATCTTACACACCAGGGGACTACGGTGCTGTAAGGATGGGGAATGACGGACAGTCCAAAGCCGTCGGTATTGGAGACATCTGCCTTGAAACAGAGAACGGGACAAGGCTAGTGTTGAAGGGAGTCAAGCACATCCCAGATATTCGGTTAAACCTGATCTCAACAGGCAAGCTGGATGATGAAGGTTTCTGCCAGCACCTTTAGTGATGGATGCTGGAAGCTCACTAAAGGGTCAATGGTCGTGGCACGAGGTAAGAAAGACTCAACTCTGTATTTGATGCATGCTAAGCTTTCAAATAGTAGCATAAATACAGTTAACAGTAATGAGGCAGCCGAGCTGTGGCATAAAAAGCTCGGTCACATGAGCCAAACAGGGATGGAGATACTACGCAGGCGGAATGTTCTTCCGGAATTGAAGAACTCACACTTACGGAAGTGTGAACACTGCATGGCTGGAAAGCAGAACAGAGTATCCTTCCAGAGCTCCCCGCCTCAACGGAAACCGGAGGTACTAGATCTCATACATTCAGATGTATGCGGTCCGATGCAGACACGAACACTTGGTGGGTCATTGTATTTTGTGACATTCATTGATGATCATTCAAGGAGGATATGGGCATACACCTTGAAGAGAAAAGACCAAGTGCTTGGAGTGTTCAAGGAGTTTCATGCTTTGGTGGAGAGAGAAACCGGCAAGAAACTGAAGTGCATCAGAACAGACAACGGTGGAGAATACAGAGGTCCGTTTGATCAGTACTACAAGATGCAAGGAATCCGACATCAAACGACACCTCCGAAGACACCTCAGCTGAATGGCCTAGCTGAGAGGATGAACAGAACCTTGTGCGAGAGGATCAGAAGCTTGCTGTCACAAGCTAAGCTGCCGAAGACATTTTGGGGAGAAGCACTCATCACAGCAGTTCATGTTTTGAACATGTCCCCAGCGGTCGCACTGAAAGGTAATGTTCCTAACCAAGCTTCGACAGGTAAAGAAGTGTCATATGAACACTTGCATGTCTTTGGGTGCAAAGCTTTTGTACACATTCCAAAGGACGAGAGATCCAAGCTTGATGCAAAGACGCGACAGTGTGTCTTTATTGGCTATGGTCAGGATGATTTCGGCTACAATCTATGATCCTGTGGAGAAGAAGATTGTCAGAAGCCGAGATGTTGTCTTTGTTGAAGACCGGACCATAGAAGATATCAGAAAAGAATTGAAGACAATGCCCCAGCAATACAGAAATGTGAATCCAGAACCTCATACATACCGGTGCCAGTTCGAGTTGAAGATGAGGTTCCCAGACATGAGGGTACAGGTAATGAAGCTCCCAGAGATGATGATCATGATCAACCACCAGTACCAGAAGTTCCACCAACAGTTCCACAGAGAAGGTCTGACAGAGAGAGGCGACCTTCAAACAAATACTCTGCATATGAGTATGTGCTGCTTACTGACGGGGGAGAACCCGAGAGCTACCAGGAGGCTGTGGAAACAGAGGACAGAGAAAAGTGGGAGGAAGCCATGCAAGATGAGATGAAATCTTTGCATGACAATCACACTTTTGAATTGGTGAAATTGCCAAGAGGCAAACGGGCTTTGAAGAACAAATGGGTGTACAGGGTGAAGCAACAGGAGCACACTTCACAACCCCGGTACAAAGCCAGACTAGTTTTCAAGGGATTCAATCAGAGGAAAGGCATTGACTTCGATGAAATCTTCTCTCCAGTTGTGAAGATGTCATCCATCAGAGTGGTACTCAGCTTAGCAGCAAGCCTCGACCTGGAAGTTGAGCAGATGGATGTCAAGACCGCATTTCTTCACGGAGATCTGGAAGAAGAAATTTACATGGAGCAACCAGAAGGCTTCAGAGTCAGCGGGAAAGAGGACTTTGTGTGCAGACTCAAGAAAAGCCTATACGGTTTGAAACAGGCACCGAGACAGTGGTACGTGAAGTTCGAGTCAGTTATGGGGGAGCAGGGATACACGAAGACCACTTCAGACCATTGTGTATTCGTTCAGAAGTTTTCTGACGATGACTTTATCATCTTACTGTTATATGTAGATGATATGTTGATAGTTGGCAGGAATCAATCGAGGATTGATAATTTGAAGCAGCAACTGAGTAAGTCTTTTGAGATGAAAGACTTGGGGCCAGCTAAACAGATTCTTGGCATCAGGATCGGTCGTGATCGGAAAGCCAGGAGGTTATACTTGTCACAGGAGGAGTACATTGAGAAGGTACTTTAGAGATTCCAGATGGACAAGGCTAAAGCGGTTAGCACTCCTCTTGCTACCCACTTTAGATTGAGTACACAACAGAGTCCCTCTACTGAGACAGGGAAGGAGGAAATGAAACAGGTTCCATACACCTCAGCAGTGGGAAGTCTAATGTATGCCATGGTGTGCACGAGGCCAGACTTAGCACACGCAGTTGGATTGGTCAGCCGTTTATGTCAAACCCAGGACGGGAACACTGGAATGCTGTCAAATGGATTATGCGGTATCTACGAGGCACATCCAAAATGAGGTTATGTTTTGGAAGCAGCGACAAACCAGTGTTGATGGGCTACACCGATTCAGATATGGCAGGAGATGTGGATACCCGAAAGTCTACTTCGGGGTATCTGATTACTCTCTCAGGAGGAGCTGTGGCATGGCAGTCTAGGTTGCAGAGATGTGTTGCACTTTCTACAACAGAGGCAGAATTCATTGCAGCGACGGAAGCTTGCAAGGAATTGCTGTGGATGAAGACATTCGTCCAGGAATTGGGTTTCAAGCAGGAAAAGTACATTTTGTACTGTGATAGTCAGAGTGCTATCTATCTCGGTAAAAATTCCACATTTCATTCGAGGTCAAAACATATCGATGTGAGGTATCACTGGATACGGGACGTCCTGAGCTCAAAGCTGTTAGAACTCAGGAAAATTCACACCGACGACAACGGTGCCGATATGTTCACGAAGGTTTTACCGAAGGAGAAGCTTGAAATCTGTCGTGCCATAGCCGGGATGACAAAACTCTCCACATAGTCAGAGTGGGGAGATTCAGAGAACTACGATTGGCTTGATCCCAACTCAGGGTACGTAGGCAGTCATATAGATGCAGCCAGGGGAGGATCCTTTGGAGGATCCGGTTTGGATGATTGATGGTCGGCTCAGATTTTGGGAAATCTTCACCGAGGGGGAGATTTGTTGAAGCCAGCAAGGCAGTGGAAGCTGTCAGCATCCACCGAAAGCAGAATTGATAGGTGATGAGTTTCCAGCTTGCAAACGTGTGTGTATGTGCTGTGAAGAGAAGCTGGCAAAATGGTTGGTGACAGTTGTCAAACCGTGTGACACTGTTCACACGGTTTTGGCAACTATAAAAGGAGCCCTCTGAATCCATTGTAATCTATCCCAAATCGTGAGGAAAGATAGAGAGTAAAGTGTTTGAGAGTTTTTTGTAAAGCTTGGATTATAAGCTTTGTAATTCTTTTGTGGGTATTTATAAAAGAAGAATTTTCTCTCAATTCACCTCTATTATTGTGTGTTTATTCACAACAGGCTTATGACATTATCCTACAAGCTTCTGTTTTCAAGTTAGTATCACGTTTGATTTACTGTTATTGTTTATTGAATCATATATATACAATTCTGTTTGTCATTTGATGTTAATTTTTTATTATTTATCTTGCTAATTAATTATTACAGATTGTTGGTTCCAACAGATAAAGTGCCGGCCATTGGGAAGTATTATATGATTATAATTAAAGAAGATTTGGGGAGAAACAACAGCATTCTGATTAAATTAAAGATAACACAATCTTTAAAAAATAAAAAGTATCTGCAGCATTTTACTTTACTTTATTTATAAGAAGATATATTATTGTAATAATTACTCAAATCACAATTATATTTTGCAGATCCAATGAGAAAAATTGTTAGTTATTCCATGTCGCGAATAGTTGAAAAAATTGTCAAAGAAAGACAAGAAAAAAATACAAAATTAAAAACGTCTTTAAAAAACAATTTTAAACAGTGTTATATCAATATATTATATTATTCAAATCATTTCATTGTGTTTATTCTTATTAATAAATTTTAAAATCTATTTTTCAGGTCTCTGTGAGACCCCATATTACTTTGTGTGAACCATCTTATATAAGTAGTTTTTGTGGAAAGAGTTAAAAGTAGATCAAAAGTAACTCTAATATTGTTTCCTAGTGATTGTTGTAATTCTCTGCTCACTGAAAAATGCTTATGAGGAAAAACCGAATTTTATTACTATAAGAACATAATTTACAAAAAACCTCACCCTTTACACTCTTTAAGTTTTCTTGCCTTGAAACATAATGTTTTGGGATGCCTACATCTCACAAATGAGCTCTGTATTTATAGCAAAACTTAAGATCGCATTTTCAACAAATGAATAGTGTCTACCGAAAGTAGTTTTGGAAGTTTGCTCGATATTCAAAGCTCCACCTAAAGTATCTTGGAGGCTTGCAATGGTGGTTGGCAATGCATGCCACCATGCGTGCAGCTGAATTCTTCAATTCTCCCTATCCGGCTGCATCCGAAACGATTGTCATCTGACAGCTATCCCAACTATATCTCTGCACAGCTCTAGCTTGTCCCAAGTAACCACATTTGTTAACATGTCAGTTGGATTCTCATATGTATGGATATTCACTAGTCTCAGCAATTATTGATCCACCACCTCCCGTATCCAATGATAGCGAATATCAATGTTATTCATCCGAGAATGATACATTGAGTTCTTGTTCAAGTTTAGAACACTCTGACTATCACAACGTATCTTGTATTATGTTTTTTTAATCCCTAATTATTGGAGAAAATGCTTTAGCCACAACATTTCCTCTCCCGCTTTCGCTGCTGCAATATACTCAGCTTCTGTTGTGGATAATGCAATACACCTATGCAATATTGACTGTCATGACACAGCCTCCTACAAAATTATAGAGAAAACCTGACGTAGATTTTCTACCATAAAGATCTTCTGCCATATCTGGATCTGTATAGCCTTCCAAGGTTAGTGTTGGTTTCTATTATGGTCCCGGATCGATTATAAGCATGAAAAATATTGCGAATATATATCGACGAAGTTGCGGAATACTCACATCGATCGGTTGAGACGATTTGAAGACGAATCAAGCCAAAAACGCTCACTGGTTTGGCGCCACTGCTGTGCAGAATTGCTCACTGGTTTGAGCTGATTCGGGTCTCATTTCGAAGCTCCAAACTCCGTCGGATGAGTCCCGCCTCATGGGTGAACCTCCCTAACACCTTCGCAATAGTCGCAAGTGTGCTAGCACTTAGATTTTTTCATGAAAAATCCACTCATTGCCTCCCCAAAGCTCACGCCTGTGAGCTGTGCAGAAGAGAGAAAACAGCCCTTTTGGGCGTGAGAAAGAGAGAAGAATTGGAGGAAGTGTGTAATGGTTCCCATTGTTAAATGATTTACAAAATGCTTTATATATTTTTCTAAAAAATAATAAGCATTTTCCATTTTATTTATCAAATAAAGTAAAATGGAAATCAATAACCACACCCACCAAACACTATTCCACCAACACCCATCACTATTCAATGTCACTTTATTAAAGTGACTTGATGTGTGTCAATCACTCAATCAATCAATCACATCCATCAATCAATCAATCACTCAAAGTGACTTTTGATTTGACGCTTGATGTGACGAATGATTTGGCGCTTGATGTGACTTGCGTTGCCGCACTCGAATTCGAAATACGAATGCGCTCGCAATCACACTCGGGCTCGGGTTCGCTAATTCCTAATTAGCGAGTTTTCCGTCGCGTCGTAATTAAATGATTACGCCTAGCGAATTCACTATTCACGTCGCTAACGAATTAATTCTAAATTAATTCGTTCGCCCGAATTAAAATCCAATTTCAATTCCGCGTCGAAATCTAATTTCGTTTAATATATCGAATATATTAATTTACCGATTAATTCCAAATTAATCATTCTCTCTCTTTAGACGATATTTTATCCTAGATAAAATATCTCCGTAATTAATCCTAGATTAATTTTCTCTCTCTTCTATATAATCCCAGATTATTAATGAGTGCGAGTTATGCGTCATCGGTGCATTATCGGGAAGCGACCCATGAGATCCCCGGATAATTCGGCAGTAAATACGGTCGTCGGAGTATCCGAATCACGTACATACCAAGTACTACGTTTCTACCGATTTACGAGACAAGATCGGCTTCTAGCAAAGCACGAAGTCTATCCAATTCTCCGGTAATATTCATCTAAGAATATTTAAGATCTATATCAAGCGTAGTATACCAAGTATCGTGTATATCGGCCCAGTATCGGATAGTCACGTGCTAGGGCTGGGGCTGGATAAGTGTCTGCCCCGTCCGAAGCACATATCGGATGTCTGGTAACTAGTCTCTATAATCGGATATACATGACATTGTCATAATATCCCGATGGCCGGCCAGCACTTAAGAGCACTAATTCCATATCCTGCGTGACATCATCTCCACTATGACTGGAGTGATACTTACGTCTTGACATCACACCCAATACTCTACGATTCTCAATATACCCAGCATTGGCGTACATAGAATCGGTTAGAGTCCTAGACGACCTCAACCAAAGTATATTGATTGTCGTAAGCATTAGCGGTGCAAGTCTCAGGTTAAGACCATACACACCTACCCTGATGTCGGACTCCCATAGACACATAGTCATAATACCAATGGGATTCCGAGGGGTCTATCCAGAGCGAAGCTGTTTCCCGTACCATCGGTGAAACACAACCTCCTATCGCACTTGCATGAGTATCCAATACCCAAATATATGAGAACTATGCCGTTGTGCCCTCACAACGCGCACAAGTGCAATACTAGCCTATTCCGCATTATCGATGTCCAGTCTCGATAATACTCCGGCTAGGGATGTTTAATGATTAATCCTTCGTGGACTGATACTGTCTCATATCATCTCAATCCAGGAACTAATCATATGCACCTCTCTTCATTTATATATCTGAGGTGATCTAATCACAAATGATGAGAGTGCAATTTCCTTGTCACATAGTTATTTGTACAACAACACTATGATCTGTACAAATAGTGACGCTATGGGTCATATTATCCAACAATTAGATCAACTCCCTCGTAGCACAGACGTAACTTCGATGTACCATTGAGGTACCTGA
>SKCR01014229.1:0-56960 GCA_019454045.1 Zanthoxylum bungeanum | reverse complement strand
TTTTGGTCGTCCGAAGCTTTAACAGGTTCTGTGTACGCCTCTTCTCGGTATACTGAGAATCGTAGTGTATTGGGTGTGATGTCAAGATGGAAGTATCACTTCAGTCATATGGAGATGATGATCACGCAGGATACAAAACTAGTACTCTTAAATGATGTAGCTATCGGGATAGTATGACTAGGTCATGATTATCATATTACATAGACTAGTTGCTAGTGATCCGATATATGCTTTGTACGTTGCAGACACAATTCCAGTCCTAGGCCTAACATGTGACATCAGATACTGGATCGTATTACGCAATACATATTATATTATGCCTGATATAAATTATATATTCCTTGTTGAATATTTCTGGAGAATTGGGTAGGTACGGTGCTTTGCTAGAAGCTAATTATGTCTTGTAATTCGGTGAGAACGTGGTACGGGGTACGCATGTGTCAGATAGTCCGACAACCGTATTTACTGCCAACATATCCAGGGATCTCTTGGGTCGCTTCCCAAAGATTAACCGATGACATTTGACTCGAACATAATTAATCTAGGATTAATTATGAGAGAGAAAATTAATCTGGGATTAATTACAGCAAGAATTTATCTGGGATTAAATTCGTATAGAAGAGAGAACGCGATTAATTTGGAATTAATCGGCAAAGTAAATTTAATAGTGAAATTGGATTAAACTATTTAATTTATTTAATTGGGATAAAATAATATATCAGATATATCAATTGAAATTGGATTTCAATACGGAATTAAAATTAGATTTTAATTCAAGCGAACGAATTAATTTGGAATTAATTCGTAAGCGAATTTGGTAATAATTTTGCAGTTATTATTATTTAATTAAATTGGATTTAATTACGTAGCGATGAAAAGTTCATTTAGTCGGATTAAACGAACCGAGCCGAAGAGTGTTGTGTAAGCCAACTTGAATTTGGAATTCAAAATTGGGTGGGACCCACAACTCACATCACTTGTCAAATTTGTGATGGTGGTAGTTGGCAATAATGTTTGAATTATTTAAACACTCAACAACACAAAACCAAAAAAAAAACACTTTTAGAAAGTATTACTATTCACTCATCTCTCTCTCTCTTTTTCTCTCTACATGGCCGAAACTTCTTCTTCCTAGGAGGAAAATTTTGTTTAATTTTGTTCAAGCTAGCACTTAAAGGAGTCAAAGAAATGTGATATGGAAACTCACCCAAGAGTTTGGAACTCTACAACAAAGCTTGGAGCTTCTACAACAAAGAAAGATTTGAATTTTTCTCATCCGATCAAAGTGAGTATTTCCGCAACTCCATTTGATTTATTCACACACATATCATGTTTAGAGACCTTGGGCATTTCTATGACACTTACATAGCAACGTTAGTAGAGTAGCTTAAGTTAAATAGTCTTGTTATGTTCTCAGATTATGCTTTCATGTTACAGTTCATGCCAAATTTTCAGGTCATATTTTCATGCTTGCAAGACAAGTTACATTTTCAGGCCATGTTTTCATGTTCATGTCACGTCATGTTTCTCATGTTTACGGTTTGTGTAGAACATTTAAGTCATGTTATCAGGTTCACAGTGTAGTTTATGTGTATAGTCGCATTTTCAGTTCATATTTACATGTTATAGTCCTCAAGTTATATTTCAGTTTTCAAGACATGTATATAGTTTTCAAATCATGTTTATATTTTCAGTTCACGTCATTGTTTTAATGTTTATATTTTCAGGATTACAGTTCATGTAACTATTACACTTTCAAGTCATACTTGCAGTTTTCAATTCATGTTCATATTTGCAGCTCATGATTAACGTTTCAATTTAAGTGTCGATTTTCGTGTTATGTTATAGTTTTCATACATGAATATTTATACAGCTCACGTTGTAGTTTATTTTATGTATATGACTCATAGTTCAAGTTTCTCGATTTACTTATACTTGAAGATTCAAGTTTAAAGTAATTTCATGCGAAACATTATTTTATTATATGTTTCATTTACACTTTTCACTCACTAAATTTTTCGTTTGACTTAATTTTTTCATTTTCAATTCATATGTTGTAGGCCTTTCACGCATGCAGAGGATGTTGTAGGAGCGAAGCGGGGTTTATCTCTATGCCTATGATATTCGACGACCACGACACTGTTGGGCTCGCAGCCCGTAGAGAGTACGGAGTAGCCCGCGGGGGACTAAACCGGAGAATAAAAGAGTCGCCACCCAGTGTGAATTGGGAAATGATTTAAGGCAGCAGTCACCCCTCATAAGGGAAGACCTCAAACAGTTCGGTTTGGAATAGTCCCTTACTTATGCCAGTATAATGGACGGATTCACACAATGGTATAACCAAGTCTTATGCAGTACATGCAGAATAATTAAATTAAACACACAAATTTGCACACCCATGAACATGAATATAAATAAAAGAAAATTCAATCAAGAAACGCAAGGTACGATAATAAGAATCATAATAATCAAAAGCAGGAAAAAGTGTCAATAAATAAATGCAAATAATTACTATTAAACTAATAAGGTAAAATAAATAACTAAAGAAGTAAAAATTCATAAAATATAAATAAAGAGGTTATTCAGTCTCTCTGCGTTCGTGTAGCGTTAATAAACGTGTTCGAACGAAGTTTTCCTAAGAGTTCAGTTCGTGTGGCATTCGAGAACGCGTTCGAATGGAGTGAGGTAGAAGAATTGTATTCGAAAACGCGTTCGAATAGAGTGAGGCAGAATGCTTACGTTCGAGTTGCGTTCGAAAACGCGTTCTAAAGTAATTTATAAGAACAGCACCAATAATGACATAAACACACATATATGAGTATTTCCCGAGCGGTACGTGGAGTTGTATCCCAAGTATTCGGATTCAACTATGAAATTTATATCTGGGTTTCCATCCGATATACCACAAGGGATAATACCCCACATAATCGTCAATGCAATTTAAATTGGCATAAAAAAAGGGCGAAATAATAAAATAAAAGTAAATAGACAAAAGCTAAATGATATAATAAATACTATAAAATAAAATAAAGATAAACAGTAAAATAAACGCGAAATAATGAAATAAAGATGAAGAACGAAACTAAATGCGGAATAATAAATAACAGTAAATAAATAGAGAAATAAATAAAAAATAAAATAAAATAACCATAAAAATAAATATAAAAAGATAAACGACAAAATTCTAAAAAAGGAAAGTGTGACAATAAATTTTGCCGTCGTTGTGTAGGACTTCGCATACCCGGTTGGACGTATTTCACTTCCAACCAGGCATGTCGTGTCCGGAACTATAAAAATAAATAGGGTGCCTTCAGGTCTTACCTTTCAAGTTACTTTCTTGGAAGTGTGTTAAACTGTCGCCGTAAGGATTGAAGCTTGCTGTTTTTTTGCTTTGCTGGTTCGCTGTTTCCGCTCACTGTTCCACTGTTTCTGCTCACTGTTTCACTATTTTTGGTCTACTTTTTTTTTTTGCTGTTTTGTTTGATTTTTTGGGACTGGTTTTGGGTGTTTTGCTTCACTGTTTTGGCTCACTGTTTTGATGATAGGGCTGCTATTTTTAGTTGTATTTTTCTGTTGTTTTCGGTCACTATTTTTTGGTGGTTGTTTGTTGTTTTCAGTCACTATTTTTTGGACTGGTTTGGTCGATGGTTGTTTGTTGTTTTTGTCACGGTGAATGGGCTGTTTGTTGTTCAGTTATGGGGCTGTTATTACTATTCGTGGTTTCGTGTTTGGTGAAGGGGCTGTCAGTTGTTGTTTCAATGGAGGTCGCTGTTTTGGCTTATTATGTTTTGTTGGTTTGTGCTTTGATTGTTGTTCACGTGTATCTTTTTGTTTGTGTTCTTTTGTTTCGGTCGGTGGAGCTTGTGTTTGTTGGTTTGATAGGGCTGTTTTGTTTGTCCTTATTTCACAACTCACTGGTTTGGTTTTAGTAGCTTTTTGTTCGGTGATCTAGGGTTTTTTTGTTGGGTCTCTAAGATCAATCCCAAGATCTAATAAGCATATAAGAAGTGTGAATACTCAAAAGAATATAGCGGAAATATACTCACATTGAACGGTTGGATGTTGATGGAGAGTTCAAAAATTCCACTTTGAGAAGTTGCTCCAAACTCATCTTGATTTGTATGTTGAGCTCCAAGCCTCCAAGTTTGAGATTCCAAACTCTAGGGAATGTTTCCTTATCACCTTTGTATGATACTTTAAGTGCTAGCTTTGGAAGAAAATGCAACAAAATCTTCTTATTCTCGTTTGTGACTCTCGGCAAAATGAAAGCAAAAGGGAGGGAGAGAGGCTCGGCTTTGGAGAAGAAAAGAGAGTGAAAATTTGAAAAGTGAAAATATGATTTTTCAAAAATCAAAGACAAATACCAAACCTTAGTTAGTAAAATGTCTTTCACATTTAAAGATTGTGTAAGAAACAATTTACCATCAAATCTACATTAACTTTCATCACCATAAAGGTAAATGATTGACTAGTGATGTGACTTGTGGGCCCCACTTTAATTCAAAATCCGAGTGGGCCCGCAAACACATTCCGGGCTCGAGTTCGTTAATTCCGAATTAAAGAATTTTTCGTTGCGACTTAATTAAATGAAATCTAATTAAATAATAAAGCCTCGCAAAATTATTATTAAAGTCGCTCTCGAATTAATTCTAAATTAATTCGTTTGCCCGAATTAAAATCTAATTTTAATTCCGTTATGAAATCTAATTTCATTTAATATATCGAATATTTTATTTAATCGATTAATTCTGAATTAATCGTTCTCTCTCGTCTATTTGAATTTTATCCCAGATAAATTCTCGCCGTAATTAATCATAGATTAATTTTATCTCTCTTCTAATTAATCCCAGACTAATTATGTTTGAGTCAAACGTCATCGGTGAATCTTCGGGAAGCGACCCATGAGATCCATGGATATGTTTGCAGTAAATCCGGTCGTCGGATTTTACTCACACGTGCGTACCTTGTACCTTGTTCGTACCGATTTACGAGACATGGTTGGCTTCTAGCAAAGCGTCGTGCCTACCCAATTCTCCAGAAATATTCTTTAAGGAATATATAATCTATTTTAGGTGTAGTATACGTAGTATTACGTATTGCGATCCAGTATCAGATGTCACATGCAAGGCCTGAGGCTGGAATAGTGTTTGCCCCGTACGAAGCATGTATCAGATCAAAAGCAACTAGTCTCTATAATCGGATAATCATGACCTTGTCATATTATCCCGATAGTTGCAACATAATAGAGAACAAGTTATGTATCCCTGCATGATTATCATCTCCATATGACTGAAGTGATACTTCCGTCTTGACATCACACCCAATACATTACGATTCTCAATAAACCCAGAAGAGGCGTAAACAAAACCTGTTAAAGTCCCGGACGACCAAAACCAAAGCGTATTGATTGTCGCAAGTACTAGCGATGCAAGTCTCAGGTTAAGACCAAATACACCTACCCTGATACGGATTCCCATAGACATATAGTCATACTACCAATGGGATTCCGCGGGGTCTATCCAGAGCGAAGCTGTTCCCGTACCATCGGTAAACACAACCTCTTTTCACACTTGCATAAGTATCCAATACTTAATATATGAGAACTATGATGTTATGCTCCCACAACGCGCACAAGTGCAATACTAGTCTATTCTGCATTATCGATGTCCAGTCTCGATAATACTACGACTAGGGATATTTAATGATTAAATCTTTGTGGATTGATATTGTCTCATATCTTATTAATCAGAACTAATCATAAAGACTTTTATCATTTATATATTCAAGTAATCAAATTACAAAATGATAAAATAGCAATTTCCATTGTCACACAGTTAATTTGTACAAAAACCACAATATATTTTACAAATAGTGACGCTATGGGTCATAATTGTCCAACAATCTCCCACTTGGCCTATAGCCAGTCACTCAAGCATCTAACACCTGGACTATGTACATGTTGCTCAGTCGTCTTTATCGGTTTGGAAACTTGCATCGGTATACCATGTTACCTCAAGTTCTCCATCTCCATAGATTAAGAAAGCATCCTTAGTTCGTCTAAGATACTTAAGGATATTCTTAGTCGCCATCCAGTGACCATCACCTGGATCGGCATGATAGCGACAACACATTCTCAAAGCATATGAGACATCAGGTCGTGTACATATCATTGCATACATGATCGATCCGACTGCCGAAGCGAACGGGATCTGACTCATGTTGTCTCTTTCATCTTGAGTTTTAGGACACATGTCTTTAGATAGAGTGACGCCATGTGACACTGGCAACAGTCCCCTCTTAGACTGTTCCATGTTGAATCTCTTCAACACTTTGTCAATATATGTGCTCTGGGAGAGTCCAAGCAGCTTTCTAGATCTATCCCGGTAGATCTTTTTTCCCAGAATAAAGGATGCTTCTCCCAGATCTTTCATGGAGAATTTTAATGAAAGCCAAGCTTTCACCGATTGTAGCATGGGAATGTCATTGCCAATAAGCAATACATCATCAACATAAAAGACAATGAATGTCAGTGCACTCCCACTAACCTTCTTATATACACAAGGATCATCCTCATTTTGAACGAAATCATATTCTTTTATGATCTCATCAAAACATTGGTTCCAAGAACACGATGCTTGCTTCAATCCATAAATGGATCGATTTAACTTACAAACCTTGTTTGCAAGTCTTGGTACGACAAAACCGTCAGGCTGTTGCATATAAACATCCTCCAAAAGGTTTCTGTTAAGGAATGCAGTTTTGACGTCCATTTACCATATCTCGTAATCGAAATATGCAGCAATACCAAACATTATCCGAATTGATTTAATCATGGCAACAGGTGAAAAAGTTTCGTCGTAATCGACACCATGTTGTTGATGATACCCCTTCGCTACAATCCTAGCTTTGTACGTTTGTATGTTGCCATCCATGTCGATCTTCTTCTTGAAGACCCATTTGCAACCAATAGGCTTTACGCCTTCTGGTCCATCAACCAATGTCCAAACATGGTTGGTGTACATGGAATCCATTTCGGACTTCATGGTTTCTTGCCATAAAGCGGAGTCGATACCTTCTATCACTTCCTCATATGTAGCTGGTTCATCTTCCTCAATAAGATTAATATCCACATGAGGTGAGATCAGAAACCCATACCTCTCAGGTTGTTTTCTGACTCTCTCTGATCTATGCGGTTCTTGTGTATTTGAAGATTGTGGTACAGTTTCATCCATGATGAACTGTTCATGTTCCGTTAAGGATTCTCTTCCAGGAACAATATCACTCTAATTTTCATCGAGTTCTATTTTCCTCCCACTAACCACAGTATTTAGGAATTCCTTCTCAAGGAAAATCGCATGTAGTGCAACAAATACTTTGTTCTCTTGTGGGTGATAAAAGTAATATCCTTTGGTTACCCTAGGATAACCTACAAATAGGCATTTATCCGATTTGGGTTCAAGTTTGGTACCTTCTAAACGTTTAACATATGCCCAGCATCCCCAAATCTTCAGGAATGAGAAACCCGATTTCTTTCTTGTCCATATCTCATACGGAGTCTGTTGAACAGACTTTGACTGAACCTTATTCAAAATATGTATTGCATTGTTCAATGCATATCCCTAGAAGGAAATAGGTAGCTCAATGCGACTCATCATCGACCTTACCATGTCCAACAAAGTTCGGTTTCTCCGTTCGGACACACCGTTCAATTGAGGTGTTCCGGGAGGAGTCCACTGTGAAAGCATACCATACTCTTTCAAGTAATCAAGAAACTCATTACTTAAGTATTCTCCACCACGGTCCGACTGTAATGTTTTAATACTTTTACCGGTCTATTTTTCTACTTCGTGTCGAAACTCTTTGAATTTCTCAAAGGTTTCCGACTTGTGTCTCATAAGATACACATAACCATAACGCGATGCATCATCCGTAAAGGTTACGAAGTATTCATATCCACCTCTAGCTTGGCTAGACATGGGCCCAGATACGTCACTAAGATCGAGGGCTAACAGTTCGGTGGCACGTGCAACTTTACCGCTAAAAGGTGTTTTAGGCATTTCTCATAGTAATTAAGATTCGCAGACGTCATATAGATTTGGATCAAATACGTCCAAGTACCCACTCTTCGAAAGTGTGGATATGCGAGTCTTGTTAATGTGTCCTAGACGATAATGCCACATATAAGTTTCATCTTTGTTACTTAATTTAAGCCTTTTGTTTGTTAGATTATATGTTTGAGATTGATTTATATTCAAAATATAAAGACCATTATTTACATCAGCACTGCATATCTCCATATCATTTTTATACATAAAACACCCAGTGTTTCCAAAAACAAAGTATAGCCACATTGGGCCAATAAAGATACAAATATAATATTCTTAGTCAAACTAGGTACATAATAACAGTCTGAAGATTTAGTACATGCCCGAGGGTAGTTCCAAAATATAAGTTCCAACGGCCAATACGGAGTCTCTAGACCCATTTCCAATGCGGAGGTCAATCTCTCCTGAGGCCAGTCTCCTGCTAATCTGCAGATCCTGCACATCAATATATATATGAGTACCACAACCAGAATCAAAAATCCAATTTTAAAAACTAGAAGTAGACATGTTTATTTCTATAACAAACATACATGAAACCGGTGCCTTGCCCGCTTTGATTTCCTTCATGTGTGCCTTGTACTCACGGAAGTCACGCTTCTAGTGACCCCGTTTGCCATACTGCAGACACACATCTTGGGATTTGTCTTTTGCCTTTCTAGAAGACTTTGATGATTTGGCCTTCCCTTCTTTTTCTTTTTCTTTTTCTTTACACCTCCAGTAGCCTTCGGCCAAGCCTTGGGAGACTGAGATGTTGAAGCGAAGTGCGCCTCGTGCTTTTGCCCTTCAATAGCTCTTTTTCTACTTCACGCAGCATTGCCATAAGCTTTCCAAGAGTATGGTCTTGGTTCATCATATTGTAGTTCATGATGAACCCGCTCCAGCTGTCAGGAAGAGACAATAATATCAAATCTATAGAAGTCTCAACCTCAAAGGTTATGCCTAGCTGACCCAGCTGTTCAATGTCAGCAATCATCTGCGACACATAGTGCTCAACAGATGTACCCTCCGACATTCGAGAGCAAAAGAGCTTTTTCTGCAATTCATACCTTTTGCGATCTAAGGTTAGATCGATGAAGGTCCTTCAATTTTTCCATCATAATCTAGGGATCCAATCCTTTTTTGGCGACGAAATTGAGGGGACATCGCAGCGAGCATGACGGATTGAACAGTTGAGTTGTCATCGCTATGAGTCATCCAAAGCTCAAGCTTAAGCGGCTGCTCATTTCCGGGCTTAGGACCGAGAGGCCTCTCTATCGTATAGAGCATCCTCTCAGCCCTCAGGACAATCCTGAGGTTCATATCCCAATCAGGAAAGTTCGCGCCATTAAAGACATTTTCGCCATGATAATGTCTCTAACCCCAATCTTTCCAGTCATCTTAATTGCAATAGTCTAACTATTCAATTAACGATTTTGGGTACAGTCCAACTGTTACAAGAAAAAAATAATAGAATGTTAGTCCAAATAATAAATATATATAATTGACGAAATAATTTGAAAGTGCGTATTGGCAAGTATTTGAACGAAATTGAAAATTAAATACTAGACTCCCACTATTTTTCGGCGAGCCTCTAACCCTCTATTGTGTACTCGGGAAACCTAGTTTCCTAGTGGGCTAGGATCCCGTTAAATAACACACAACCTTGACTTTGACCAACAAGTTGTATGATATTTAACTAGGTAGATCTCTAAGATCAATTGGATCTCATCCAATTCCTAGATCCGGTAGGTGGACCTCCAAGTCCGAAACATATATACAATATATATGCCAATATATCCAATATATTTTCCTAACCATTTATTCTGAATCAACTAAGCCTTGCCTTTGGCTCAACAAGCTTAATGATGTTGTGTGAGGAACGGACAAAACCAAGCGCAGCGGAATCCGCCCAAGATCAAATCCCGAACGAATACAAATTAATTTTTTTATCGGCAGTCCTTAACAGTGGGTTTAAAATTTTTTTCCATCAACTTAAAATTTTCCTAATGCACTAAAAACATTTTCCATGCATTAAAATAATTACCATAAGCCAATTAAAATTTCTCAACACACTTTAATACATTTATCAACTCTTGACAAATTAATCTAAGCATCAAAATTATTTCCAACACTTGAAAATAATCCAAACATACTAAAATTATTTCCAACATTTGAAAAAATAATTCAAGCATACAAAATAATTTTCCAACTCTTGCAAAATTATTCCAAGCATACAAAAATTAACATATCAACTATATATCGATTTTCCAACACTTCAATACTTCTAATCCTCAAATACATGCTTCCAATTTATCCCACACTTCCACAACAATTTTTTTCAACAAAATAACATCAACAAATTGAACAATAAATTTACAAATTAAATTTACCAACAATTGCTTTCAATCCTTGCCAATTTGTGAAGGGTTGCATCCAAGCTTTTCCAAGTCCTCCAAGCTTTGAACTTTCTTCAAATTCCACCAAATAAAGTTCTTCCAAGAAAAAATCTTGGTGATCAAAAGGTGGTTTGATCACTCAAGAGTAGCAACCAACTTTTCCCAAAATTCAACTTTTGAACCCTAGGAAAAATTGAATTTCTTCAAGAAATTCAAGAACAAGAATCAACCCCTAACTCTTAAGGATTAATTATATGCTCATAATATTGTGTTTGAGTGATTTTTGGTAAGAGATTTGGCTTGATTTTGCTGAACAAAAACTCAAAAACAGAAGCTATTTTCTCCTTCAATAGTCACGGCAGTGACAGCTTTTCCAGGGAGAGGTTTTTGTTGCTTTTGTTAACTTGTTATATTTTGTTTTCTTTCTACCATTTTGCACGGCAGTGAGAGAGAGAAAAAACAAAAGCAAAAACCATATTTGTTTTTATTAATAATTAATTAAAGGAAAACAAAAAACAAACCATAGCCATTAATTTAAACCATGGTTTAAAAGCATCTTTACTTCACACCACATGTTTCAAAATTCTTTACTTAACCAAGGTTAAAATTTAATCTCACCAATTTTAGCAACTTAGTTAAAATTGAATGAATTAGTTATTTTAACCAAAAATATTCAATTGCTTTAACTTAGTTACCTTTAATTAATTAATACCTTTATTTGTATAAACTAAGTAATTAATTTTGTATATTAATTTAACAATTAAATTAATTCACAAAATAATTACTAATTTAATGTAAATCAAATTTACATTTATTATACAATAAAATTATATCAACTCTTGATATAAAATTAATTAATTCAATACATTTCTTGAATTATCGGATTAAAAAATTTAATCCTAAAAACCCAAAAAAAAAATACTTTGTCAACATTTGACGAGAGGTCGCCTAGTGCTCAATGAGTAAACTTAATATAGTGGAACTCTCTAGGCTCACGTTCTATTGTTACGTATATATATACATATATATCTCATATATTTGTATACACATTTCATGAAGGCATGTCCACCTACAAATCATGACTAAACAACACGACACGTCGAACCATACAAGTCAAGGTTAAAAACGCTAATGTATAATCCCTTCGTCATCTCCATTTCCAATTGAGTAAAGTTATAGTTATACTGTTAAAACCTTATCTACTCAATATATGAAATTTTTCATCCTTATATTCCATTAATAAATAATATAGCAAAACTCTTTTTGAATATTATTTATAATGTTAAAGAAACAATTTCTTCAACGAACTTTCGGACAAAAGATTTCCGGAATATATTCTGAAAAATTCAGGAAACAAAATCCAACCATATGGACTGACGAATCCTCATCTTAACACACACCGATCTTCGTGAGCATCGGTCTATACCTAACAGTCATCCAGAGGCCAGACCATGAAAGGTCTCTGCATGCATAGTATCAGGCACATAGGATCACTCACAAGACCATCGTGGTGTCTCAAGTCAAAGGACCACAATAACTAATCAACTCGAAAAGATAACTATTGACAGTTTTAAGGAATATCTATTAGTCATCTTTTATGAGTTAATTCAATACTCATTGAACTAATGAATATCTGAATTTCTATACGAAAACTTCCGTTAAGCTGACAGTCTATTGAGACAAACCATATGTCCATTACATATATAGACAATGCACTAGTCTTACCAATATAATGACCGACCCATGTCAATATATCTAGACCAGGAATAATTTATGTTCGAGAGAATGAGTGATATTTCTCAACACCATTTGCAACTCTTGCAACTATATCACCATATGTTGTAACTCTCGGGTCTTTACTAAATTCATCTAAGGTTTTAAGTGTGACTCAAAATCTCTAACTCTTAGAGTAATCTAACTATTAGATTTACAATATATAAATAAAAGTAAGAGTTTTACCATATAAATAAATAAATAACCATGATAAAATAAATATTGTATTGCATAAATATCAAATATTCATACAAAAAGTGAATGGTGCTTGATCACCATTTCCAACACTCCCACTTGATCTAGTGCCATTCACAATGGTATCTAATACCCATGTACTCAACGTGTTTCTCAAACATCTTGGGAGTTAAGGCTTTAGTCAGTGGATCCGCTATATTTTCTTCAGTTCGTACTTTACAAACTTTAATGGCACCGCCATTGAGAGAAAACACAAACCCAGATGTAGACTTTCTATCATCTGGATCAGATTGAAAATCTGAATTCGTGTAACCTCTCAATTGTAAGTCATTTTGTTCATAAATGAGAAAATTATCCTCTGTACCCTTAAGGTATTTTAGGATATGTTTCTCAGCCATCCAATGGTCCTGACTCGGATCAGACTGATAACGGCTTGTAACACTTATAGCCATATTGATATCAGGTCTAGTAAATAACATGACATACATTATTCTACCAACAGCGGAAGCATAAGGTTGGCTAAGTATTTTAGCCCTTTCATCATCTGTCTTAGGACACATTTTCTTAGACAGATGAATATCATGTTTGAAAGGCACATTGACTGTCTTACAGTCAACAAAGTTGTACCTTTCTAAGATCAAATCAATGTACTTGGACTGAGAGATTCCTATCAACCTCCTCGCTCTATCTCTATAAAGCTTTATACCTAATATATAAGAGGCATCTCCCAAATCTTTCATGGAGAAATTCTTACTGAGAAAGGCTTTAACAGATTGTAACATACATATATCATTTCCGATAATAAGTATATCATCAACATAAAGCACTAAGAAGACAATCATGCTCCCACTAGCCCTTTTATAGACACAGGATTCCTCTTCGTTTTTAATGAAACCAGACGATTTGATCACATCATCAAAACGAAGATTCATACTACGGGAAGCTTGTTCAAGTCGATAAACAGACCTTTTTAGCTTACATACCAGACTAGGATCTTTGGAGAATGTGAATCACTCGGGTTGTTCCATATGGATATATTCCTTAAGATTTCCATTCAGAAAAGGCATTTTCACATCCATCTGCCAAATTTCATAATCATAGTGTGCGGCAATAGCTAATAAAATCCTGATTGACTTAAGCATGGCTACAGGAGAAAAGGTTTCCTCATACATTGAGGCAATCTCGGATTTGACAGCTTCCAGCCAATTTTCCGCATCGATGTCTAACATCGCCTCTCTGTAGGTTAAATGATCTTTTTCTTCAACTAAGAAAACATCGAGAGCATCATCAGATGACGTCCCGTATCTGATAGGAGGTCTCGATATCCTTTCTGACCTATAAGATGGTTGTGTCAAAGTTATCTCATCTTCCTGAACTTCTGGTTCTATCGTCGATTCAATGTTATTTTGACTGACTTCATCTAAATCAATCATTCTATGACTTGCACTTTCTAACACAAATTGTGTTTCTAAGCATTTCAAGCAACGAACATATTTCGGTTCTCGGGATCATAGAACTAATATCCCATGGAATTTTTCAGGATATCCAATGAATCGATACTTGTATCCTCTAGGTGCAAGTTTATCCCGCTGTGCAACTCTTACATAGGCAGGACAACCCCAAATCTTAACATACTTAAGACTCGGTTTCCTTCCAGTCCATCACTCATATGGAGCGGTCGGAACGGCTTTCGATGGAACTTTATTCAGGAGATGAGTAGCAGTGTCTAGAGCATGGCCCCACAAGTATATTGGTAGATCAGTAAAACTCATCATCGATCGAACCATATCTAATAAAGTTTGATTCCTCCTCTCCGAAACACTATTGTGTTGAGGAGTGTCTGGATGAGTATACTGAGCGAGAATCCCATTCTCTTTTAAATAACTCACTGCTCATGTACTCACCGCCCCGATCTGATCGAAGGTATTTCAAGAGTTTTCCGGTTTGTTTCTCTACTTCAAATCGGTATTCTTTGAACTTTTCAAAAGTTTCTGATTTATGTTTCATAAGAAACACATAACCATATCGTGATAAATCATTGATAAAAGTTACAAAGTATTGAAACACAACCATGGCAGCATGATTGAAAGGACCACATACATCAGAATGTACAAGTTCCAATAAATCATTAGCATGGTGTCCAACACCACTAAATGAGGATTTGGTCATTTTACCTTGAATACAATATTCACAAACTGGTAAAGGTTCTATGGTTAGATCCGATATCAAACCATCCTTAACTAGTTTGGTTAGGCGTTTTATGCCTATATGACCTAATCTCATAAGCCAAATTTTTGTGTTATTTATTTCACTCGATCTTTTCCTTTTAGATTTCTCTATATTAAAGACATCACGACTTTTTGTAAGAATGTAATGTCCATCAACCATGGGACATGAAACAAGCAAAACATTCATATTATCATATAAATTTAAAAGACCATCTTTAATATTTACATGAAATCCTTCACTGTCAAGTACAGGAAGCGAAATGATTCTTCGTATCATATTAGGCACAAAATAACAGTTATTAAGTGTAATATTACATTCATCAGAGAGTTTCAAAAATAAAGTGTTGGACAATTATGACCCATAGCGTCACTATTTGTACAAATCATGGTGTTGTTGTACAAATTAACTATGTGACAATGAGATTGCACTCTTATCATTTATGATTAGATCACCTAGATGTATAAATGATAGGAGGTCCTTATGATTAGTTCCTGGATTGAGATGATATGAGACAGTATCAGTCCACGAAGGATTAATCATTAAATATCCCTAGTCGTAGTATTATCGAGACTGGACATCGATAAAGCGGAATAGACTAGTATTACACTTGTGCGTGTTATGTGAGATCATAATGGCATAGTTCTCATATATTTGGCATAGTTCTCATATATTTGGGTATATGATACTCATGCAAGTGTAATAGGAGGTTGTGTTTTACCGATGGTACGGAAAATAGCTTTGCTCTGGATAGACCCCTCGGAATTCCATTGGTAGTATGACTATGTGTCTATGGAAGTCCGAAATCAGGGTAGGTGTATTTGGTCTTAACTTGAGACTTGCACCGCTAATACTTGCGACAATTGGTATGCTTTAGTTTTGGTCGTCCAGGGCTTTAACCGGTTCTGTGTACGCCTCTGCTAGGTATATTGAGAATCGTAGTGTATTGGGTATGATGTCAAGACGGAAGTATCACTCCAGTCATAGTGGAGATGATGTCACGTAGGATACGGTACTAGTGCTCTTAAGTACTGCAGTCATCGGGATATTATGACTAGGTCGTGTATATCCGATAATAGAGACTAGTTACCAGACATCCGACATGTGCATCGTTATTTAATTAAACTAGATTTCATTTTTTAGGGATGAGAATTCGTTTAATCGGATTAAACGGATCCGAGCCGCGGTAAATGTTCGTAGAGACATTTGAATTTTTAATTCAAATGTGGGGCCCACTTTAAATGTGGTAGTTGGGAGAGTGGTTGGCATTTATGCCATACCATCCACTTTCCAACCACCTTGGAATGGTTTTGGCAAAACCATTTACCCAACCACCTTGTTTAGGTGAAAATGGTAAAAGGGATTTTACCAAAAACCTTCTCTCTCTCTCATTTGTGTATGCTTCACACAAAACACACTTGGAACAAAATGGAAACCCTAATATACTCTCAAATGGGCGTGAACTTGGTGTCCATCTTCTCTTTGATTTTGTGGCAAAATCAACAAAGCTAGCACTTGGAGAAATCAACTAAGGTGATAGGGAAACTACTTCAAGAGTTGGAATCATCACTTAAAGCTTGGATCTTGCAGATCTCTTCTCAAAATTTTAAAGCTCAAATCCGTTCATTGTAAGTATATTCCGCAACTTATTTTGAATTTATGAACACCTTTACATGCTTATTAGATCCTTGGCATGTTCTAGGAACACTAACATTGGTATCAGAGCCAATTTTAAGCATGAAATTTTTAGGGTTAATGAGACTAAAATTTGGGGCTTTTATGCTTTGAACATGATATCTTCAAATTGATGATTTGAGCATGCTTAGATTATGTTAACTTAGAGTTGTGCATGATTAAATTTGAGAAAATTTGATTGGATCAAAAATTTTAAATTTCCTTAGTATGGCCGAAAGTTACACAGTGGACTGCACTTTGATTTTTCAATTTTTACACCGTTGGATGTGTTTAAATGCATGATAAAATGTTGATTGTTGGTTTGATTAGATTAGAATCAAAGTCAATAATGTTTATATTAAATCAAAGAGCATGTTGAGCATGAAATGATGAATATAGGATTCAATTTGTGTTGAGCATGAAATGATGTGTTTTGGCTTCAATTTGTGTTGATCATGAATTGATGGATTAAGCATGATTAATTAAGTTAATTGGTATTTTGGAAATATTGAGTTTAATTAATTAATCATGGCTAATACACTTGAATTAAAATAATTGTGATATTTGGAATATTATAATTATGTTAATAAGCCTTTAATTATGAATTGGGCTAAAAGTGTGTATTTGGGCTTAATGGGCTTGGTTTGACTAAGTTTGGTTTTGGACTTTTGGATTGGATCCAATTAGGCCCAAAACCAATTCCATAAAGTCCAAATACATCACTTGGCCCTTTAAAGAATTTAATTGGGCCTAATGGGCCTAAATTGATTTGTTGGCAATAGGGTGATTCCTATTGGGCCTTGGCATTTTGGGTTTGATCCATTATGGCCAAAGCCCATGCCTTAAGAATTAATTAAAAGCCCATTGGACTTTAATTAAAATGACATTGGATGTTATTGGGCCTTTGAGACCCATTAAGATAGGATTGGAATCCAAGTCTTTAAGGCTTATAAGTAAGTGTAAATATTTAATTTGGAATTAAATTTGGAATTAGTATTGAATACAAATAAATTGGATTTAAAGTTGTAGTTCGATATAATTCAAGAATACGTACTTTAAGTATTTATTCTTAAACGAGTTGGACTCATGCAAATCAAATCGTTGTTTGAACATTGGATGGTCATTAATTCAAAGATTAATTAATTGGATTAGATTGATTGAATAACATGATTTGTATGAATACATGAATGTGTTGTATGAATAATGTATAACGGATGGATATTAGAAGGGCAAAGGCAGTTTTGGAAATTGTTGTAATAAGTTTAGAATTTATTAAATTGGACCTACGTGTCCAGCTTTTTATCTCCTTTCTCATTGTATTTCTCTTCTCACCTATTCCCCTCAATGTAAATGAGGTTTCTTTATTGTATTATGTAATTGGGTAGAAGTTAGAATAGTTCTAGCCGGGGAGAGGAAATGGAGTGATTTGTTCTAGGAACAATTTGTGACATATCCATCCGCATATCATTATTAATTTATTTATACTCGCTTTATTATGTGTTTAGAATGCATGTTTAAGGGTGTATGATGATGAGACCTTAACAAAGATAATAAATTGGTTGCCAATTTGCACGCGAAAAACCTTCAAAACACATTAAGCGTTTTTCCTTCCGTTGAGTGATTCTTACTCAAGATCCAAAGTTGGCATTGGTTTGTTGGCCAAAGTCAAGACATTTGTCAATTGCGGATGTGTTTGAATCATGAGAGTTTTGTTCCATATCGGTGTCTTGTCCAAGTCATGATTTGTTGGCCAAAGTCAAGATCATTTCTTGTCCATCGACATTGATTACGAAGATTTCCATGTCAATGGGTTCCGCTTAACTGGGATCATTAAGTTTGTTGTGCCAAAGCCAATGCTTAGTTGATTCAGAGGAAAAAGGTTAGGTAATATATTTGATATATTGGCATATATAAGATATATGTTTCAGACTTGGATGTCCACCTACTGGATCTAGGAATTGGATGGGATCCAATTGATCTTAGAGATCTACCTAGTTAAGTATCATAAAATTTGTTGGCCAAAATCAAGATTGTGTGTTATTTAACGGGATCCTAGCCCACTAGGAAACTAGGTTTCCCGAGTACTCCACAGAGGGTTAGAGGCTCGCCGAAAAATAGTGGGAGGCAAGAATTAAATTTGCAATATTCGTTTAGATACTTGCCATACGCGCTCAATTAAATATCATTCGTCAAATAAATTAAATGTTAGTTGGACTATTATTAATAGTTGTTTTAATTTAACAGTTAGACTGTATTCAAACTACTTCATTTATAGTTGATTATATAATTGGATTATAGTAATCAATATATATTTGAATTTTACCCTTCAATTATAGTTGATTATATAATTGGATTATAGTAATCAATATATTTCGATTTTACCAATCATTTATAATGATTATATAATTGGATTACAGTAATCAATATATATTTGATTTTAACCAATAAAATTGTAATAAGTTATATAGTTAGACTATAGTAATCATTACATTAGATTGTACCTGAAATCGTTGATTACATAGTTGGACTATTAGAATCAAGATTAAATTGAAAGATTAGTGTTTGAAACATTATCCTAGAGAAAATGTGTTTAGACGACTTTAATTTTCAAATTGGGAATAAATTTCAGGATAGTCCTGAAACTAAGAAGTTACTTTATTTGATAAAATAACATCTTAGGCCTAAGCCCGGAGTTAAGTAAATAGTAGAGCATGATCTTTGGAAGATTCATGTGATGATAACTTTAATGCTTAATCCATTATGCTTGCCATAATGACTCCTTAATTTCTTAATCAGAAGTAAGGATTAGATCCTTAAAGTATGATAATGAAATTGAAGGATCTTCATAGATCTATTCTTAGATCTTAGAAGTATTGAATTGCAATAAACAACTCTTGGAGAGTTAATGACTATTCTCAATGAGACCAAAGTCAAAGTTTGCAATAAGGCAAGTAGCGCAAGGCGCATCTTACTTCAATATTCTAGAAGGCCAAGGCTTGGCCAAAGACTTCTGGAATGTGAAAAGGGCAAAGGCAAAATCATTATAATCTTCTATGAAGATAAATGACATATCCCAAGATGTCTGCCTAAATTGTGGCAAACGGGGTCATTGAAGCATGACTGCCGTATGGACAAAGCAGACATGAAGGAATTGAAGACGAGCAAGGCTCTGACTTCAAATATGTTTGTCATAAATATGTTCACTACTAGTATTAAAATTTGATTTTAAATACTTAGTGTGATACATAAATATGCATTGATGTGCAGAATCTGCTGTGAGCAGGATACTGACTTCAGATGAGATTAATCTGCGAATCGAAAACGGGATGACAGTCGCTGTTTCAACCGTAGATACCTAAGTTTAGGAACTACCATTTAGGTGTGTACTTAAATTAGGAAACTGTTAAATTGTAACTAGTTTGACTAGAAACATTATCTCCATATCAGGGTTTAACCCGTTGCGGGTATACCTTTATATTCTAGAACACTAAAGTGTTTTATTTTATAAAGATGATATTGAGATAAACACATTAGATGTGAGTAACAATATTTATATTTTGAATATAAATAAATCTCAAACATATAATATGACGAACAAATAGCTCAAACTGATTTGATCAGATAAGACTTATTTATGGCAGTGTTGTCTGGGACGCATTAAACAAGACTCGTATATCCACACTTTTGAAGAGTGGATACTATGACGGATTTGATTCCATTCAAATGATGTCTACGAATCTAGTTTATTAGGTAAAGTACCTAAAGTACCTTTTACTTGGTAAAAGTGTAAGTGCCACCGATCTATTAGCCCTTGTTCATAGTGACGTAAGTGGGCCCATGTCTAGCTAGGCTAGATGTGGATATAAATATTTCGTGACCTTTACGGATGTGGCATCGCGTTATGGTTGTGTTTCTTTTGAAGAACATAAATCGAAAACTTTTAGAGTTTTGACACGAAATAGACAAACAGATCGGCTAAAGTATTAAAACATCACGGTTTGAACATGATGAAAATACTTAAGCAATAAGTTTCTCAAATACTTGAAAGAGTATAATATTCTTTCAATGAGGACTCCTCCCGGAACATGTCAGTTTGACGGTGTGTCCGAACGGAGAAACCGAATTTTGTTAGACATGATAAAGTTAATTACGAGTCGCTATGAGCTACCATTTTCCTTCAAAGGATAAGCATTTAACAACGCAATACTTATTTTGAATAAGGTTCCATGAAAATATGTTTGACAGATTTCATATTAGATATGAACAGGAAAAAAACTAGGTTTTCTCACTCCTGAAGATTTGGGATGCTGGGCATATGTTTGGATGATACCAAACTAGAACCCAAATTGGATAAGTGCCAATTGTAGGTTATCCTAGGGAAACCAAAGTATATTACCTATACAACTCACTTGAGAACAATGTAATTGTTGCTCACCATGCGGTTTTCCTAAGAGGAATACCGATATGCAATGGTAAGTGGTAGGATAGTAAAACTCGATGAAAAATCGGAGTTATACTGTTCAAGGCACCAAGTCCTTAATGGAACACAAATAGTTCATCAAGGATGAAACTGTACCAGTAATCTTCGGATACACAAAAACCGCGTAAGTCGGAGAGAGTCAGAAAACAACCTGGGTATGGGTTTCTGATCTCACCTCAAAAAGATGTCAATCTTTTGAGAAATACCAACTGACTACGTATGAGGAAGTGATACAAGGTATCGAATCCCTATTATGGCAAAGTGCCATGAGTCCGAAATGGATTCCATGTATATCAACTATGTTTGAACACTAGTTGTTGTACCGCAAGGCATTGTGCCTATTGGTACTATATAAGTCTTCAAGGAAGACATACATGGATGGCATCATACCAACGTACTAAGCTAGGCTTGTAGTGGAATGGTATCGTTATCAATATTGTGTTGATGACAATGAAACCTTTTACCTGTTGCCATGGATAAATCCATTTGGATAATGCTTGCTGATGCTGCATGTTTCATTCATGAAATATGGCAGCTGAACGTCAAAATCGTTTTCCTTAAACATAAACCTTTTTGGAGGATGTTTATAGCATCCTGACGGTTTTTTCGTACCAAAACTAGCAAATAAGATTTGCTGGTTATTCGATCCATGTATATAAAGTAAGCATTGGGTTCTTGGAACTATCGTTTTGATGTAATCATAATGGTGTATGATTTGATTCAAAACGAATATGATTCTTGTGTATATAAGGAGGTTAGTGGGAGCGCACTGAAAGTGACTGTCCTAAATAATGATGATATGTCATTTCTTGGAAATGATATTCCCATATAACAATCGGTGAAAACTTGGCTTTCATGAAAAATTCTTCGTAGAATTCTTGGGAGAAACAACGTTTATTCTAGGAATAAAGATCTATTGGGATAGATTTAAAGTTGTTAACACTCTCCGAGAACTCGTACATTGAAAAATGTACGTGACCTGGTGTCTCATACGCTTTGAGCATATGGAGTCACAAACAGGTCAATCCAAGTGATAGTCACTGGATTGATATTAAGAACATCCGTTAGTATCTTAAAGAACTAAGGATGATGTCTTAAACTATGGAGAAGGAGAACTTGAAGTGACTGAGATCATTGCTGTAAGTTTTCTAACCGATAAAAACAATTACAATACAGTTTGAATAACAGAACAGTGAGCTGGAAATCTTCCAAGCAAGATACTGTTACCGAATAAACAACAAATGCGGGTCATTGCTGCGGCTGAGGCAGCAATAAAAGCCATCTGGGTCATTAACAAATCTAATTAGATTAGATATAGTTCTGTTAGCAGTTGAGTTAGGCTACAACGCAGACTAAAGAATTAATGGTCTCATCAACGATCCAGATATATACTTCGACTATTCATGTGATTCATTCGGATCATACATCGTGGCGATGTGATGATCGAATAATTACATCAGACGATAATCATACAAATCCGCTGACGAAAGCCTTTCCTCATCAGTTTGAGCGAACCATACATAGTTCGGGTGTAAGACACTCGAGTGACTGGCTATAGGCCAAGTGGGAGATTGTTGGACAATTATGACCCATAGCGTCACTATTTGTACAGATCATGGTGTTGTTGTACAAATTAACTATGTGACAAGGAGATTGCACTCTTATCATTTGTGATTAGATCACCTAGATGTATAAATGATAGGAGGTCCTTATGATTAGTTCCTGGATTGAGATGATATGAGACAATATCAGTCCACGAAGGATTAATCATTAAATATCTCTAGTCGTAGTATTATCGAGACTGGACATCGATAATGCGGAATAGACTAGTATTACATTTGTGCGTCTTATGTGAGATCATAACGACATAGTTCTCATATATTTGGGTATATGATACTCATGCAAGTGTAATAAGAGGTTGTGTTTTACCGATGGTACGGAAAATAGCTTCGCTCTGGATAGACCCCTCGGAATTCCATTGGTAGTATGACTATGTGTCTATGGAAGTCCGAAATCAGGGTAGGTGTATTTGGTCTTAACCTGAGACTTGCACCGCTAATACTTGCGACAATTGGTATGCTTTAGTTTTGGTCGTCCAGGGCTTTAACCGGTTCTGTGTACGCCTCTACTAGGTATATTGAGAATCGTAGTGTATTGGGTGTGATGTCAAGACGGAAGTATCACTCCAGTCATAGTGGAGATGATGTCACGTAGGATACGGTACTAGTGCTCTTAAGTACTGCAGTCATCGGGATATTATGACTAGGTCGTGTATATCTGATAATAGAGACTAGTTACCAGACATCCGACATGTGCTTCGTACGGGGCAGACACATTCCAGCCCCAGGCCTAGCACGTGACAATCCGATACTGGATCACAATACGCAATACTATGTATACTACGCCTGACGTAGATTATATATTCCAGTAAGAATATTTCTGGAGAATTGGGTAGGCACGTTGCTTTGCTAGAAGCCAACCATGTCTTGTAAATCGGTAAGCACGTGGTACGAGGTACGCACGTATTCGGATAATCCGATGACCGTATTTACTCCCAACATATCCAGGGATCTCTTGGGTCGCTTCCCAAAGATTCACCGATGACAGTTGATTTAAATTAGAATTAATCTAGGATTAATTAAGAGAGAAAATAAATCTAGGATTAATTAAGATGGAGAAAATTAATCTAGGATTAATTGAGGTATTATTTAATCTGGGATTAAATGTGTTCGGAAGAGAGAGAATGCGATTAATTTGGAATTAATCGGTAGAATAAATTTAATATTTAAATTTGATTTTTCTATTTAATTTATTCGTATGGGCTAAAATTAATATATCAAATATATTAATATGAATTGGATTTCATTACGAAATTAAAGTCGGACTTTAATATGAACGAACGAATTAATTTAGAATTAATTCGTAGACGACATTCGTAATATATTTGCGAGGCATCGTTATTTAATTAAACTAGATTTCATTTTTTAGGGATAAGAATTCGTTTAATCGGATTAAACGGATTCGAGTCGGGGCAAATGTTCGTAGAGACATTTGAATTTTGAATTCAAATGTGGGGCCCACTTTAAATGTGGTAGTTGGGAGAGTGGTTGGCATTTATGCCATACCATCCACTTTCCAACCACCTTGGAATGGTTTTGGCAAAACCATTTACCCAACCACCTTGTTTAGGTGAAAATGGTAAAAGGGATTTTACCAAAAACCTTCTCTCTCTCTCATTTGTGTATGCTTCACACAAAACACACTTGGAACAAAATGGAAACCCTAATACACTCTCAAATGGGCGTGAACTTGGTGTCCATCTTCTCTTTGATTTTGTGGCAAAATCAACAAAGCTAGCACTTGGAGAAATCAACTAAGGTGATAGGGAAACTACTTCAAGAGTTGGAATCATCACTTAAAGCTTGGATCTTGGAGATCTCTTCTCAAAATATTTAAAGCTCAAATCCGTTCATTGTAAGTATATTCCGCAACTTATTTTGAATTTATGAACACCTTTACATGCTTATTAGATCCTTGGCATGTTCTAGGAACACTAACACAAAGTTCATACTGCTTCAACTTGTAGAGAATCTCAATTCCCTACTCGCAGCTGGATCTCTCCCGGCTTTAATCTTCTAGTTTCTCTCAGATCTTGCAACGAATTGCAGATATGAGAAGGACAAGCGGTGTCTAACACCCAAGTCAAACTAGAATCAAAAGCAAGTGTAATGTCAATAATAGGAAAGCAAATACCTAAGGGAGCTTTTTTCAAAGAAGCTAAATATTTCAGACAGTTGCGTTTCCAGTGTCCAAGCATGTCGCAGTGGAAATATTTTCATTTTGCAACATCTGTCTTAACCTTTGGTTTAGAAACCCCTGCGGAAGCAACCTTTGGACCATTACCTTTAACTTTCCTTTTCTTTTTCAGTTTCTTCCCAACCGGCTTTTGAGAAGCCTGAGAAGGTCCAGAAGAAGAAGCACCGGTGATCATGAATGCAGAACTATTCTTATTCATGTTTTATTGAGCTGTCAGCAACATATTGTGCAACTCAGAATAGGTGGGAAGCATCTTATGCATGTTAAAATTAACGATAAAGTCCTACTGCTTCAAATCCAACAAGATGGATCCGGAATCAAGCATCGGCATGTACTTCCTCTGTAGTTTCTGTACCATTGATCCCAAGATGTATGACCAGACTTTCCAATCATCAATCTTCCATCTCTCGAACGTCTCACGTTCTTCATCTAAAGCATCATCCAAAAACCTTGCGGGCATTGGATGATCTAGAACGTATTCAAGTTGCTCCACTTGGCAGAGAATCCAAAGATTCATGAGCCAAACAATATAATTAACAGCACCCTTGAGCTTATGCATATCAAGTATACACGAAAGCGGGTTCGAAACAAACATTCTGTCTACACAAGGATAAACAAAAATAAAGCGGAAATATAATATTTAAATATCATGATAAAACACTAAACAGAATATGGATTTACTTTTTCTATAAAGTGCCCTCACATTTTCTTACATATTCTTGATAATCTCTACAAACAAGAATACGAAAATTTAACTCTTAAATCTCACAAAGCAAAGTAGATCCTTCTTGACATTTACGCAAATCTCACGCTTTAGCAATATTGATCTTTGTAAATTCGAGAAGGTAGACAATTATTGTCAATTGCATCTCATGCACCTCTTACATTCGGTCCTAAATCGAATCTCATCCTCACGCTTTAGCAATATTGGATAGTTCAATTTTTAGATCAACTTGTCTATTGCCGAAAGTAAGATACTAATATTAACCTCACACTTTAGCAATATTGGATAATACTTTCTCTTAAATTCGACTCATCTCATGCTTAACCGGAATAGTACAAAACATTATAACCAATCCCTCACGCTTTAGCAATATTGGGACCAATCATAATGTTTTCACTAACACCGTATAGACAAGCCGGACCATGTCATATTTTCAACTAAAACAATGACACTTAATAATCTAGCGTAGAGATTTTTCCAAAGTCAAATGCATACAAATATATAAAATGTATGCATGTTCAAAAATGCCTAAAGCATGTAATTAACACTTAAATGTATGCATGGACATTTTATTACATTAAGAAAAATTGTAAAGGAACATGAACAATTAGAAGCACGTATCGCTCTGATACCACTTGTTTTGTGAGGAACGAACAAAACCGAGCGCAGCGGAATCCGCCCAAGATCAAATCCCGAACGAATACAAATTATTATTATTTTTTTTATTCGGCAGTCCTTAACAGTGGGTTTAAAAAAATTTTCCATCAACTTAAAATTTTCCTAATGCACTAAAAACATTTTCCATGCATTAAAATAATTACCATAAGCCAATTAAAATTTCTCAACACACTTTAATACATTTATCAACTCTTGACAAATTAATCTAAGCATCAAAATTATTTCCAGCACTTGAAAATAATCCAAACATACTAAAATTAATTTTCCAACATTTGAAAAATTAATTCAAGCATACAAAATAATTTTCCAACTCTTGCCAAATTATTTCAAGCATACAAAAATTAACATATCAACTATATATCGATTTTCCAACACTTCAATACTTCTAATCCTCACATACATGCTTCCAATTTATCCAACACTTCCACAACAATTTTTCTCAACAAAATGACATCAACAAATTGAACAATAAATTTACAAATTAAATTTACCAACAATTGCTTTCAATCCTTGCCAATTTGTGAAGGGTTGCATCCAAGCTTTTCCAAGTCCTCCAAGCTTTGAACTTTCTTCAAATTCCACCAAATAAAGTTCTTCCAAGAAAAAATCTTGGTGATCAAAAGGTGGTTTGATCACTCAAGAGTAGCAACCAACTTTTCCCAAAATTCAACTTTTGAACCCTAGGAAAAATTGAACTTCTTCAAGAAATTCAAGAACAAGAATCAACCCTTAACTCTTAAGGATTAATTATATGCTCATAATATTGTGTTTGAGTGATTTTTGGTGAGAGATTTGGCTTGATTTTGCTGAACAAAAACTCAAAAACAGAAGCTATTTTCTCCTTCAATAGTCACGGCAGTGACAGCTTTTCCAGGGAGAGGTTTTTGTTGTTTTTTGTTAACTTGTTATATTTTGTTTTCTTTCTACCATTTTGCACGGCAGTGAGAGAGAGAAAAAACAAAAGCAAAAACCATATTTGTTTTTACTAATAATTAATTAAAGGAAAACAAAAAACAAACCATAACCATTAATTTAAACCATGGTTTAAATGCATCTTTACTCAACACCACATGTTTCAAAATTATTTACTTAACCAAGGTTAAAATTTAATCTCACCAATTTTAGCAAATTAGTTAAAATTGAATGAATTAGTTACTTTAACCAAAAATATTCAATTGCTTTAACTTAGTTACCTTTAATTAATTAATACCTTTATTTGTATAAACTAAGTAATTAATTTTGTATATTAATTTAACAATTAAATTAATTCACAAAATAATTACTAATTTAATGTAAATCAAATTTACATTTATTATACAATAAAATTATATCAACTCTTGATATAAAATTAATTAATTTAATTCATCTCATGAATTATCGGATTAAACAATTTAATCCTAAACAACCCAAAAAAAAAAATACTTTGTCAACATTTGACGAGAGGTCGCCCTAGTGCTCAATGAGTAAACTTAATATAGTGGAACTCTCTAGGCTCACGTTCTGTTGTTACGTATATATATACATATATATCTAATATTTGTATACACATTTCATGAAGGCATGTCCACCTACAAATCATGACTAAACAACACGACACGTCGAACCATACAAGTCGAGGTTAAAAACGCTAATGTATAATCCCTTCGTCATCTCCGTTTCCAATTGAGTAAAGTTATAGTTATACTGTCAAAACCTTATCTACTTAATATATGAATTTTTTCATCCTTATATTCCACTAATAAATAATATAGCAAAACTCTTTTTGAATATTATTTATCATGTTAAAGAAATAATTCTTCAACGAACTTTCGGCCAAAAGATTTCCGGAATATATTCTGAAAATTTCTGGAAACAAAATCCAACCATATGGACTGACGAATCCTCATCTTAACACACACCGATCTTCGTGAGCATCGGTCTATACCTAACAGTCATCCAGAGGCCAGACCATGAAAGGTCTCTGACATGCATGATATCATGCACAGAGGATCACTCACAAGACCATCGTGGTGTCTCAAGTCAAAGGACCACAATAACTACTCAACTCGAAAAGATAACTATTGACAGTTTTATGGAATATCTATTATTCATATTTTATGAGTTAATTCAATACTCATTCAACTAATGAATATCTGCATTTCTATACGAACTTCCGTTAAGCTGACAGTCTGTTGAGACAAACATATGTCCATTACATATATAGACAATGCACTAGTCTTGCCAGTATAATGACCGACCCATGTCAATATATCTAGACCAGGAATAATTTATGTTCGAGAGAATGTGTGATATTTCTCAACACCATTTGCAACTCTTGCAACTATATCACCATATGTTGTAACTCTCAGGTCTTTACTAAATTCATATAAGGTTTCGAGTGTAACTCAAAATCTCTAACTTTTAGAGTAATCTAACTCTTAGATTTACAATATATAAATAAAAGAAAGAGTTTTACCATATAAATAAATAAATAACCATGATAAAATAAATATTATATTGCATAAATATCAAATATTCATACAAAAATTGAATGGTGCTTGATCACCATTTCCAACAAACGATTCCAGTAAAGCGGGACCCATTAACTTTGGAAAGCTTCCTAATCAAAGTCGATTAACAAGAAGTGATCTTGACTTTGGCCAACAAATCACAACTTGGGCAAGACATACGATATGGAACAAAGCCTTCATGATTCAAACACATCCGCGATGGACAAAGGTCTTGACTTTGGCCAAAGAACCAATGCCAATCTTGGATCTTGATAATGAATCACTCAATGGAAGGAAAATGCTTAATATTTGTTAAGGGTTTTTCGCGTAAATTGGCAACCAATTTATTATCTTTGATTAGGTCTTATCATACACCCTTAAGCATGCATTCTAAAAGCATAATAAGGTGCGATAAATAAATTAATATTGATATGCGGATGGATATCTCACAAATTGTTCCTAGAACAAATCACTTCATTTCCTATCCCCGGCTAGCACTATTCTAACTTCTATCCAATTACATAATACAATAAAAAAACCTCATTACATTGAGGGGAATTGGTGAGAATAGAATTGCAAAGAATCGAGAGATAAAGGCTGGACACGCAGGTCCAATTTAATAAATTCTAAATTTATTACAACAATTTCCAAAATTGCTTTCACCCATCTAATATCCATCTGATATACATTATTCATACAATACATCCGTGTATTCACACAAAGCATGTTATTCCATCAATCTAATCCAATTAATTAATCTTTGAATAAAGTGATCATCCAATGTTCAAACAACGATTTGAATTGCGCGAGTCCAACTCGTTTTAAGAATAAGTACTCAAAGTGTGTATTCTTGAATTATATCGAACTATAATTTTAAATCCAATTTAATTTGTATTCAATACTAATTCTTTATTTAATTCCAAATTAAATAATTACACTTTTAATGTGCCTTTGTGACTTAGATTCTAAATCTAATCTTAATGGGTCTCAAAGCCCAATTAACATCCAATGTCAATTTAATTAAAGTCCAATGGGTTTTCAATTAATTTCTTAAGGCATGGGCTTTGGCAACCAAACCCAATAAGGAATCACCATTTGCCCCAAAATTAATTTTGGCCCATTAGGCCCAATTAAATTTTAAAAGGACCATTTATTATATTTGGACTTAATGGAATGGTTAGGCCCAATTTGTATCCAATCCAATTGTCTTAAACCAACTTGGCCCAACCAAGCCCATTAGGCCCAAATACAACAATTTTAGCCCAATTCCAAATTAATCCTAATTAATTAAATTCTAATATTCCAAATTTCACAATTTAATTAATTAAAGTGTATAGCCATAATTAATTATTTAAATTAACATTTCCAAAAAACCAATTTACCTAATTAATCATGCTTTATAATTTTCAATACATGTCCAACATTATTGAAACAAAATCAATCCATTAACATGCTCTAATGCTCACGACAATTTAGAATTTTTTTCCTTAATTTTGATTTCAATCCAATTAAATCACAAATCAATTTATCCATTCATTTTAAACTCATCCAATGGTCTAAAAATCAAAATCACCATGAGCTACAAGGGTCCTTCACATTCGGCCAAGCCAACATTTTGGGGAAAATTAATCCAATTAATTTTTCATAAAATTGATCATGCATAACTCTAAGTTAACATTATCTAAGCATACTCAAACAAAAAATTTGATTAAATCATGCTCAAATCAAAAATACCCAAATTTTAGATCAAGAACCCTGATTCAATTTCATGCTTAAATAGGCTCTGATACCATTGTTGGGTCTCTAAGATCAATCCCAAGATCTAATAAGCATGTAAGAAGTGTGAATACTCAAAGTAATATAGCGGAAATATACTCACATTGAACGGTTGGATGTTGATGGAGATTCAAAAACTCCACTTTGAGAAGTTGCTCCAAGCTCCTCTTGATTTGTATGTTGAGCTCCAAGCCTCCAAGTTTGAGATTCCAAACTCTAGGGAATGTTTCCTTATCACCTTTGTATGATACTTTAAGCGCTAGCTTTGGAAAAAAAATTGCAACAAAATCTTCATATTCTCCTTTGTGACTCTCGGCAAAATGAAAGCAAAAGGGAAGGAGAGAGGCTCGGCTTTGGAGAAGAAAATAGAGTGAAAATTTGCTAAGTGAAAATATGATTTTTCAAAAATCACAGACATAGACCAAACCTTAGTTAGTAAAATGTCTTTCACTTTTCAAGATTGTGTAAGAAACAAGTTACCATCAAATCTACACTAACTTCCATCACCATAAAGGTAAATGATTGACTAGTGATGTGACTTATGGGCCCCACTTTAATTCAAAATCTGAGTGGGCCCGCAAATATATTTCGGGCTCAGGTTCGTTAATTCCGAATTAACGAATTTTCCGTTGCGACTTAATTAAATCAAATTTAATTAAATAATAATGCCTCGCAAAATTTTTATTAAAGTCGCTCGTGAATTAATTCTAAATTAATTCGTTCGCCCGAATTAAAATCTAATTTTAATTTCGTTATGAAATCTAATTTCATTTAATATATCGAATTTATTATTTAATCGATTAATTCTGAATTAATCGTTCTCTCTCTTCAATTTGAATTTTATCCCAAATAAATTCTCGCCGTAATTAATCCTAGATTAATTTTATCTCTCTTCTAATTAAACCCAGACTAATTATGTTTGAGTCATACGTCATCGGCGAATCTTCGGGAAGCGACCCATGAGATCCCTGGATATGTTTGCAGTAAATCCGGTCGTCGGACTATCCGAACACGTGCTTACTTTGTACCACGTTCTTACAGATTTATGAGACATGGTTGGCTTCTAGCAAAGCGCCGTGCCTACCCAATTCTCCAGAAATATTCTTTAAGGAATATATAATCTATGTCAGGCGTAGTATACGTAGTATTGCATATTGCGATCCAGTATCAGATGTCACATGCAAGGCCCGGGGTGGGAATAGTGTCTGCCCCGGACGAAGCATGTATCGGATCACAAGAAACTAGTCTCTATAATCGGATAATCATGACCTTGTCATATTATCCCGATAGTCGCAACATAATAGAGAACCAGTTCTGTATCCCTACGTGATCATCATCTCCATATGACTGAAGTGATACTTCTGTCTTGACATCACACCCAATACACTACGATTATCAATAAACCCAGAAGAGGCGTACACAGAACCTGTTAAAGTCTCGGACGACCAAAACCAAACCGTTATTTTTGTGGCAAGCACTAGCGATGCAAGTCTCAGGTTAAGACCAAATATACCTACCCTAATACGGATTCCCATAACCGTATAGTCATACTACCAATGCGATTCCGCGGGGTCTATCTAGAGCTAAGTTGTTCCCGTACCATCGGTAAACACAACCTCCTATCACACTTGCATAAGTATCCAATACTTGAATATATGAGAACTATGTAGTTATGCTCCCACAACACGCACAAATGCAATACTAGTCTATTCCGCATTATCGATGTTCAGTCTCGATAATACGACGACTAGGAATTTAATGAGTAAACCTTTATGATTGATATTGTCTCATATCTTATTAATCCGGAACTAATCATAATGACTTTTATCATTTATATATTCAAGTAATCAAATTACAAATGATATAAAATAGCAATTTCCTTTGTCACACAGTTAATTTGTACAAAAACCACAATGTCTTTTACAAATAGTGACCATATGGGTCATAATTGTCCAACATTTTTTGGTTTGTGGAGCTCACGTCAAAGAAGGAGAAGAATGGAGAGGTTGTCGTGTGTGTGTGTGTGTCAAGAGTGTGCCCCCCTAGGGTTTGGTCAAGCTTCATTTTTATAATGACATGGGTCTCCTAAGTAAGGAAATAAATCATGCAAATATGAGATATATTTTCTTAATTTATTTATGGAACACAATCTCCTAATTTTTGTGAGGATTGGATTTATAATCTGGTTAAATTGGAAGGTGATTTGAGGGATTTTTGACATGTGCTTTGCATGGTGATGAATACTAAAAAGTGCATATTTATTAGACGATAAGTTAATCATTTTACACTTATAGTTTCACTAATCCCCTTAAATTGACACATTTGTGAAATAATATTTTAAAATTATGCTTTGAGTGCTTTTATGTTTTTGTCAGGAAAAATACTGCTCGGAAGCTCGACGAGAAAATCAGACGTGAAAAAGAAAAAATCGGAAATTCTGCAAGCACGTCGGAAATTCTACAAGCACGTCGTAAATTCCGCAAGCACGTCGTAAAATCGCAAGCACGTCGTAAATTCCGCAAGCACGTCGTAAATTCCGCAAGCACGTCGTAAAATCTGCAAGCACGTCGTGACACGTGGAACCTTTGTGTCGCGACACGTGTCCCCAACGTGGCTTCACCATTCTCTGACACGTGTCCCCAACGTGGCTTCACCATTCTTTGACACGTGTCCACAACATGCATTCGCTGGTCTGGGCGGCGAATTTGCCTATAAAAAGGAGCGTCCGGCATTAGAAATTTTCATACTTTCTTTCCTGATTCATCTGTAATCCTGGAGAGAGAGTGTCTTGTTTGTTTACTTAAAGCTTTTTGTAATGTTTTTTTCTTTCAATAATAAAAGTACGAATATGTTTTATTACAAAATGAGTAGCTAATTTCTTTTCTGCTGGAGTAAGGGTGAAGCTTTTATAATGAGAACATAAATTAAACTCGCTTTTATTATAATAAATAAATTGAAATATAATGATTAAAACTTGATTTAAATCTAGATTAATTATTGACAATCTTTATACCGCCTTTATGGCTGGTTTTATCTTTATACCGCCTTTATGGCTGGTTTTATCTGTCTACCGCCTTTATGGCTGGTTTTATCTTTATTCCGCCTTTATGGCTGGTTTTATCTGTCTACCGCCTTTATGGCTGGTTCTATCTTTATACCGCCTATATGGCTGGTTTTATACGATTTTGGCATAATTAAGTACCTTGGTAGGACTTGTTATAGACAAACGGTATCACCGCCTTTATGGCTGGTTTTCTATTTTTGGCATGCTTGGTACCTTGGTCGGACTAATTATTGACAGAAATGACTACCGCTTTTATGGCTGGTTCTTTAATTGGCATAATTAATTCTTGTAATAAATTAAGTGGGTATAAAAAGACAATTTATAAATTATTATAAAGCGAGATTTATAAATGTTTAAAAGACTAAAAGTGGATCCCCTAACTCCAGCATTTCCTTCTATTACTGTATTTCAACCTAAAATCCTCCAACTACTTCAACAAAGCAAACTTTTCATTCCCGTACTGTTAAATATTCTATTTTGCTAAATCTCTTCTCTGTGGATCGACCCCGGACTCACCGGGTTATTTTATTACTTCGACACTCTTATACTTGGGAGTAAAAGACCACTTTTCGAGCGTGTCAAGTTTTTGGCGCCGTTGCCGGGGAAGTATTATTTAGTAGATAGAATATTTATTAATTTCTTATTTCTCTACTTTTCTTTTCTTTATTTTTATTTCGTATTTTTTTAATTTCTACATCTTATTTTTCTTTATTTGTTCTTGTTTTTTTGTAGACCCAACTGTCCTGATTAATCCTTGATGAACCCTGAACCCAGAAATCCCACATATAGAGAGACCTTGTTCTTAATTTTTCTTGGTTACCGGAAACAGAAAAATCAACTTAAAAGGTGTTTACTGTTCATAAAAGAATTTTTTGAACCATCCCCACGTAAAGATGCTCTCATAAAACTTCACGAAAACATAATTCAAGACATTGAGAAAAATGAACGAGAGATTCAATTGAGATCAGAATTAACAAGGGTTAGAGGACGTTTTTAGATCTAAATCACTGCATTTGTATTTCCTTAATTTGTTCTTTTCATTTTCTTATTTAATTTTCATTTGCAATTTCATATTTTTACATATAGTTTTTTTTAAGTTGCATGAAACACTGGTCTCGAACATCTAGTGGCAGATTAAAAAGAGAGTCATCATCACCTTCATTGTTAGTCAGAATGGCTGAAAACCAAATTGAAAATCCACCTGCCCAAGTTGAAAAAACCAGTTAATCAGGAAGAAAACGAGTCTCAGCATGGAGATCCTAATCACCCTAGGACACTCAGACAATTCATGAATCCCACTAGGTCAGGATCACCATCTTGTATTGTTTTCCGCCAGAAGCAGCACGTTTCAATTTTAAATCAAGTGTCATTAATCTTTTACCCACATTCCATGGTCTAGAATCAGAAAACCCTTATCAGCACCTAAGAGAGTTCGAAGAATTATGTAACACTTGCACAGACCAAAATTGTAGCATGAATATAATTCGGTTAAAGTTTTTTCCCTTTTCTTTAAAGGATAAAGCTAAAATTTGGCTACAAAATCTTAGGTCAGGATCTATTAGAACATGGGATGATTTACAAGAGCAGTTTCTTAAAAAGTTCTTTCCCCCTCATAGGACAAATTCCTTTAAGAGAAGAATCACAACATTCACACAAGAGTCGGGGGAAACACTTTACCAATGTTGGGAGAGGTATAAAGAGATGTTAAATATTTGTCCACATCACGGGTTTGAAACATGGAGGTTAGTTGCCCAATTCTACGAGGGTTTAACACCCCAAGGTAGACAAGTAGTGGAGATGATGTGCAATGGTGAGTTTAGGGACAAAGATCCCGAAGATGCACTAGATTACCTAGAGCACATAGCAGAGAATACACAACAATGGGATACAATTGGTACATATGAGTCATCTGTTAAACCACAGCCATCTGGTAGAGGTATGTTTAACCTTAGGGAAGACCATGACCTTGCTGCCAAGTATGCATTTCTGTCTAAAAAATTGAGGCTTTAGAAACAGGAAGAGGAAGAGGATCATGTCAAGTCAGTTCAGGAAATCATATGTCAAATTTGTAGTTCAAATGAACATGTCACAGAAGTTTGCCCATCCATACCAGCCCTGAAAGACTGTCTCCATGACCAGGCCAGTTCCATAAACACATTCAATAGACCAAATCCAAACTCATACTCACAGACCTATAATCCTGGTTGGAGAAACCACCAAACTTCAATTAGAGGAATGATAACCAAGCACAACCTTCACACCAACCTCCCCAGTTTCACCAGAATTTCCGAAACTCCTAGAATTATGCACCATATGTCCCACCACCTAAGAAAACCATTGAAGATAACTTGAGTGCATTCATGGAAAAACAAGAAACCATCAATAACCAAAATGCACAAATGATGAATGAATGATTTGAAGGAAACTTTTGATAAAATCACATCTGCTTGCCATTAAAGAAAAAGGTAAGTTTCCTGCACAACCTCAGTCAAATCCCAAGAGTCATCAAAACCCTCACGAGGGTAGTTCTGGAAGTCAACACTTAGACCAAGTCAAATCTATTATTACTCTTCGTAGTGGTAAGACCATCCACAGACCTATTCTTGAACCTCGTGAAACTGAGGAAAAATCAGAATCAGAGGGTAAGGAAGGGGTTGATGAGCCATTACCCGTCGTTGATAATAACAGTTTTTCTCATGCACCTCCATTTCCTCAGGCATTAAAAACAAAGAAATTGAACCATTCCCCAGAGATTTATGAAATATTCAAACAAGTAAAGGTCAATATCCCTTTGTTAGATGCCATTCAACAGATACCATCTTATGCCAAATTTCTGAAAGATCTGTGCACCGTTAAAAGAAAACACCAGGTAAGAAAGAAAGCTTTTCTAGCTGAACAGGTAAGTTCCATTCTCTCAACTAATAATGCATTAAAATACAAAGACCCTGGTTGTCCAACTATTTCTTGTATTATTGGAAATCAAAACATTGAACATGCTTTGCTTGATCTTGGAGCTAGTGTAAATTTACTGCCATTTTCGGTTTACCAGCAACTTAATATCGGTGAGATGAAACCAACCTCAACTACCCTTTTACTTGCCGATAGATCAGTTAAGGTACCAAAAGGAATTGTGGAAGATGTGTTATTGCAAATCGATAAATTCGTATATCCTGTGGATTTTATTGTTTTAGAAACACAACCTGTGGCAGAGAGTTATAAGCCAATCCCTGTAATACTTGGTCGGCCATTTTTAGCAACAGCTAACGCTTTAATAAATTGCAGGAATGGAATCATGAATCTTTCTTTTGGCAACATGACATTAGAGTTAAATATTTTTAACATGTGCAAACAGCCATATGATGAAGATAATGAAAACGAAAGTGCAGAATCAATTGAACCTATTGTGGATGAGCATATTCAGGGGAGTTTATCTGATCCCATGAAATTTTTTACTGCTAATTATGTTGAGTCAAGTGCACAAACTGATTCAGATATTACTAATGATTTTCTACTTGACTCTATTCAGGTATTGGAAGACGATGAAGAACTGGGAACACTGGAAGAAGAAAAACATGAAGAAGCACCCAATTTGGAGTTAAAAGCTTTGCCAGAAGGACTGAAATATGCATTTCTAGAAGATAATCAAACTTACCTGTGTGGTAATTTCTTCTTCTCTCACAAGCGATCAAGAAGGTAAACTTTTAAATGTGTTGAAAGAACATAAACTGGCAATTGGATGGACTTTAAAAGACATAAAAGGTATTAATCCATTAATTTGCACACATCGAATACATCTAGAAGATAATGCTAGGACATATCGTCAACCCCAAAGAAGATTAAACCCTCACATGAAAGAAGTAGTAAAAACTGAGGTCCTTAAACTTCTTGATGCAGGCATTATCTATCCTATTTCTGATAGTAAGTGGGTAAGTCCTACACAGGTTGTACCTAAAAAGTCTGGAATCACTGTTGTAAAAAATGATAAAGGGGAATTAATCCCAACTCGCATTTCATCTAGTTGGCGTATGTGCATTGATTATAGAAAATTGAATGACGCAACTAGAAAAGATCATTTCCCTTTGCCATTTCTTGACCAAATTTTAGAAAGAGTAGCTGGACACCCTTATTATTGTTTTCTTGATGGTTACTCGGGTTATTATCAGATTCCCATTGCTTTAGAAGACCAGGAAAAGACCACATTCACATGCCCCTTTGGAACATTTGCATTTAGGAAAATGCCTTTGGACTTTGTAATGCACCTGCAACATTCCAACGATGCATGTTGAGCATATTTAGTGACATGGTTGAACACTGTTTAGAGGTCTTTATGGATGATATAACTGTCTTTGGAAATTCATTTGATAATTGCTTGACTAATCTGGAAAATGTTTTGAAAAGATGTGAAGAAAAAGGACTTGTGTTAAATTGGGAAAAATGCCATTTCATGACTGATTCAGGAATTGTTTTAGGACACGTTGTGTCGTCTAAAGGTATTGAGGTTGACAAAGCAAAAATAAAGGTCATTTCTAAATTACCATCACCAAAAAAAGTCAGGGACATTCATTTTTTTAGGACATGCAGGATTTTATAGGAGGTTTATTATTGACTTTAGTATCATATCCAGACCCTTATGTAACCTTCTATTAAAAGATGCAACATTTGAATGGACAGAAGAATGTCAAAAATCATTCCAAAAAATTATCAGTCTTTTGACTTCTGCTCCTATTATGCAATCCCCTGATTGGTCCTTGCCCTTTGAGCTAATGTGTGATGCTAGTGATTATGCAGTTGGTGCAGTTCTAGGGCAGAGAAAGGAAGGTAAGCCGCATGTGATATATTACGCTAGTAGAACATTAAACAGTGCACAAATGAATTACACTACCACAGAAAAAGAACTACTTGCTGTAATATTTGCATTGGATAAATTTCGATCATATTTAATCGGTTCTTCAACTGTTGTTTACTCTGATCATGCTGCTGTTAGATATTTGATGTCTAAACAGGATGCCAAGCCAAGATTAATACGGTGGATTTTATTGCTTCAAGAATTCAATCTCACAATCAAAGACAAAAAGGGGCAGAGAACGTGGTTGCAGATCACTTATCGAGACTCACAAACGAGTCACTAATCGATACCACTCCCATCAATGATTCTTTCCCGATGAATTTTTATTTTCGGTAAACATAATGCCTTGGTATGCTAATATTGTCAATTTCTTGCAACAGGAAAGATACCCCCAGACTGGAGCCAACAAGATAAGAGGAAATTTTGACCGAAGTCAAAAGATTCTACTGGGATGATCCTTATCTGTTTAAATGCTGCCCTGATCAGATTTTCAGACGATGCATACCTGACAGTGAGATAAGTGGTGTTATTCAATTCTGTCATTCAGAAGCATGTGGAGGTCATTTCTCATCTAAGAAAACCGCTGCAAAAATCTTGCAGTGTGGATTTTATTGGCCCACCATTTTTAAAGATACATACACTTTCTGCAAAACTTGCGAAAATTGTCAAAAGTTGGGATCTATTTCAAAAAGAAACATGATGCCTTTAAATCCCATCATTGTCATCGAAATCTTTGATTGTTGGGGGATAGATTTCATGGGCCCATTTCCACCATCCTTTGGATTTTTATATATTTTAGTTGCAGTCGATTATGTTTCAAAATGGGTCGAGGCAATTCCTTGTCGGAACAATGATCACAGAACTGTGATCAAATTTTTAAAAGAAAACTTGTTGAGTCGATTTGGAATTCCTCGGGCCATAATAAGTGATGGAGGTAAACACTTTTGTAATAGACCTTTTGAATCCTTAATGAAAAAGTATGGAGTCACACACAAAATTTCCACCTCTTATCACCCTCAGACAAATGGACAAGTAGAATTAGCAAATAGGGAAATTAAACAAATTCTAGAAAAAACGGTTAACCCAAATCGCAAAGATTGGTCTCTTCGACTAACTGATGCACTCTGGGCATATCGAACAGCTTTCAAAACATCCTTGGGTATGTCTCCCTATCGTCTAGTTTATGGAAAACCTTGTCATTTGCCTGTAGAACTTGAGCATAAAGCATTTTGGGCTATTAAAGCATTTAATTCAAACCTTGAAAATGCTGGTCATGAACGTAAATTGCAACTAAATGAAATTGAAGAGTTAAGGAATGATTCATATGAAAATACGAAAATTCTTAAAGCAAAACTAAAGCCTTTCATGATAGTCGAATTTCACGAAAAATATTTGAGGTTGGTCAAAAGGTTTTGCTTTATAATTCTCGTCTTCATTTATTTCCTGGAAAGTTAAAATCCAAATGGAGTGGCCCATTTATTGTGAAACACGTTTACCCATACGGGGCTATTAACATTGATAATCCTAGGGACGGTGATGTATTTAAAGTAAATGGACAGCGTCTGAAACCTTTTTAGAGTACTCAAAATTTCAAGAAACTTTTTTCCTGTCAGACCCAGTATACCTTGATTGATGTAGTTTCTTTCATGTTCTGTTTAATAATTCTGTAATTTCCATTTTTCTTAGTTTTGCAGTGTTCTTGTTCTTTTATTTTATCTCACACCCCGGTAAAGCAGCGGATAACGGTACTCCGTGACTCAAGTCGGTTATTTCAGTTTCCTAAAAACACTGATACCCTACAAACTAAGGCATGGAAGAAACTCTCGCAACCCTCCATAAATATTTTCCTGCACTTCCCCGAAATGCTCTGATTAAAATTTACAAAGCCCGCACAGAAAGATTGAGAATTCTTATGATTCATGGTATTCCTAATGATATTCGTTGGGTAATCGAAGCAAGGGTTCGTTTGGCAGGTGAGTCACCTGACTCCTTCATTCCTTACATGCCTGGTTTAGGGAAAAGCACCTATTCTAAAAAAGAAGAGCTAAACAAATGGGTGTTTGTTATAAGTGTGCACGCTGTACGTGCAACACTCGTTGTCTTCTTTAGGGATGGTGTCTGATAATCGTGAGGATAAAATACAATTCATTAGGGATGGACTGAGTAAGGAGCCTTTTGATGATATATCATTGACTCTTGAGACGCATCCTAGTGGATATGTTCATCGTGAAATTCTCAGATTACGCACACAATTTCATAAAGAAAGACAACCATACAGTCTCGGGAATCTGACTTTAAAAGACCTTGTTTGCCAATTTATAAGAAAATTGGATGGGAAGCCTATCCCCGACCCATAGAGGGCGTTCAAGCCGTTACTGGACGTAAAACCAGAGGAAGATGTGAGCCACAATCACAACTACCAGTACATATTATTGCATTGATTTTCTTTACTTTAAATTACTGTTTTCCTTTACTTTTTGCCGACAGTATCTAACATTTTTTGTTCACGATCTATTTTTCTGATAGTTGTCATTTTGCAGATATTAGTGCATTTCTCACTCACCCTTTTCAGGATCTATAAATTCAGCTCGTCATTTCCATTTCCTCAACACATCTAGCTAAGAGAGGCAGCACAAATGGAGACAACTTCAAAAGACGATTCACTAATATCTGTGTATTTTGTGGAACTAGCTCCGGAACTAAACCAGAATTTGTTGAGGGAGCACGAGAATTGGGTAGAGTTATGGCAAACAGAAATATGCACTTAGTATATGGCGGTGGCAATCTTGGATTGATGGGGTGTATTTCAAAAGCTGTACAAGAAGGTGGAAGTCAAGTTTGGGGATCATCCCAAAACCTTTAACAGAAAGCCACATCATCGGAAAATCAAATGGAGAAGAATGTATTGTCCCAGGTATGTCTGAAAGACTCACTGAAATGATCAATCATGCTGATGCTTTCATTGCTTTACCAGGTGGGCTCGGAACGTTGGAAGAAATATTCACTGTTGCGTCATGGGCAAACTTGAATATTCACCAAAAACCTATTGGGCTATTTAATGTTAATGGATTTTTCGATTTTCTTTTTGTATTTCTTGAAGATGCCAAAAGGAATGGGTTTATTTCAAAACCGGTAAGAGATATCTTCTTAACTGCACGAACAGCTGATGATTTAATTGACCAACTCTTAGCTTATGAACCAAAAATCGACCCTATTCTTTCCAAGTTGAACTGGTCTGGTAACGATCGTGGCAAAAAGCGCAAAGTAAACCTGGACCTTAATCTGTAATCTTCAGTTATGACTGTCAATTTCACAATAACCAGGTGATATCTTTTAAACTCTTTCTTTCTTTCTTTAAACATTGGGGACAATGTCTCGTTTTGGTGGGGAGAGAGGATAGTTTACGAAATAAATAATTTTCATGTTTATGTCTGTTTTTCATTGATGTTAGTTTTTACTTTGTTGTTATTTTGTGTGTAAAAATATATGTCCATATATATACACACAAACTAACAACAAATTTGTTTTCTAAACCAAGTGGAATTGTTGTCTGAGAGGTGCTGTGTAAGGAGTTTTCACTCCTGAGACGCATCTCAATATAATTCGTAACAAGTTATTTATCGTTCCTTTCTTTTTGAATCATTTAAATTTGTGAATTCTCCATAACATTGATTAAATTTGATCTTTATATGCTCGTCTGGCAGATATTATCAACAATATGGTAACATATGACCATGGGTGGTAAGTGAAAATTCTGTAATATTCAGTTCTCTAATTTGTTGGAGGTAACACCTAAAAGCAGTGAATTTTTAAAAAAAAAAAAAAGAAAAAAAAAAGAAAAAAAAAAAAAAAGGAAGTTTGAATAAAGTTCGTTTCGTAGCCTTTCTAACCCGAGCAATTAAGTTCGAAGGGGTGTTTTAACACTTAGTACCCTAAGGCCAACTGGTCTGGGAATTACTGGCCCAAAGCTCGTTACAAGGGTTAAAAAGAAAGCTTAAAGAAATCGGACACTATTTATCTGAGATCCGAGCAATTAAGTCCATAGGGGTGTCTTAACACCTAGTGCCCTAAAACCAACTGGTTTGGGAGTCACTGGCCCAAAGTTCGATACATGGATTGAAGATATGTTTTAGACACTTTTATCTGAGATCCGAGCAATTAAGTCCATAGGGGTGTCTTAACACCTAGTGCCCTAAAACCAACTGGTTTGGGAGTCACTGGCCCAAAGTTCGATACATGGATTGAAGATATGTTTATAAATAAACTTTCACTGCCAAAAAAAGTGTAAACTCTAATATAATTTAGGACAAAAATATTACCCTATTTCAACAAATATCTGTGATATTGTGGGCACAATATATTGATTAATACCTTGTTTTATGAGTATATGGAAGAATGGTAAAAAGTACAGGAGAAGTCATTTATTTGATCATTCAGAAAAAAGAAAACAATTGTTGACTTAGATAAGAATTTCTTTATATTCGCTTGAATTACTAGGGACTAGTAATAAGCTGGTTGGGGGGTGTGATGAATACTAAAAAGTGCATATTTATTAGACGATAAGTTAATCATTTTACACTTATAGTTTCACTAATCCCCTTAAATTGACACATTTGTGAAATAATATTTTAAAGTTATGCTTTGAGTGCTTTTATGTTTTTTTTGTCAGGAAAAATACTGCTCGGAAGCTCGACGGGACAAATCAGACGTGAAAAAAAAAAATCAGAAATTCTACAAGCACGTCGGAAATTCTGCAAGCACGTCAAAATTCTGCAAGCACGTCGTAAAATCTGCAAGCACGTCGTAAATCCGCAAGCACGTCGTAAATCCGCAAGCACGTCGTAAAATCTGCAAGCACGTCGTGACACGTGGAACCTTTGTGTCACGACACGTGTCCCCAACGTGGCTTCACCATTCTCTGACACGTGTCCCCAACGTGGCTTCACCATTCTTTGACACGTGTCCACAACATGCATTCGCTGGTTGGGCGGCGAATTTGCCTATAAAAAGGAGCGTCCGGCATTAGAAATTTTCATACTTTCTTTCCTGATTCATTTGTAATCCTTGGAGAGAGAGTGTCTTGTTTGTTTACTTAAAGCTTTTTGTAATGTTTTTTTCTTTCAATAATAAAAGTACGAATATGTTTTATTACAAAATGAGTAGCTAATTTTTTCTGCTGGAGTAAGGGTGAAGCTTTTATAATGAGAACATAAATTAAACTCGCTTTTATTATAATAAATAAATTGAAATATAATGATTAAAACTTGATTTAAATCTAGATTAATTATTGACAATCTTTATACCGCCTTTATGGCTGGTTTTATTTATACCGCCTTTATGGCTGGTTTTATCTGTCTACCGCCTTTATGGCTGGTTCTATCTTTATTCCGCCTTTATGGCTGGTTTTATCTGTCTACCGCCTTTATGGCTGGTTCTATCTTTATACCGCCTATATGGCTGGTTTTATACGATTTTGGCATAATTAAGTACCTTGGTAGGACTTGTTATAGACAAACGGTATCACCGCCTTTATGGCTGGTTTTCTATTTTTGGCATGCTTGGTACCTTGGTCGGACTAATTATTGACAGAAATGACTACCGCTTTTATGGCTGGTTCTTTAATTGGCATAATTAATTCTTGTAATAAATTAAGTGGGTATAAAAAGACAATTTATAAATTATTATAAAGCGAGATTTATAAATGTTTAAAAGACTAAAAGTGGATCCCCTAACTCCAGCATTTCCTTCTATTACTGTATTTCAACCTAAAATCCTCCAACTACTTCAACAAAGCAAACTTTTCATTCCCGTACTGTTAAATATTCTATTTTGCTAAATCTCTTCTCTGTGGATCGACCCCGGACTCACCGGGTTACTTTATTACTTCGACACTCTTATACTTGGGAGTAAAAGACCACTTTTCGAGCGTGTGTGTCACAGCGATCAACTCAGTGGCATATAAATCAAGGGTAAAAAATAACTACATTTGGCGCTCACACTATTTGGCACCTCCAAAATACAATGTCGACAGATTAGTGTTGGAGTATCCGTTAGTGATCGGCGCCTGCCAAATTTTTGGTGAGTTTGAGATAAATACAGTATGTAAACTTCTATTTATATGAATTAAAATTGGTAGTAATTCATACAATATAATCTATTATATGGTTAAAGACGTAAAAGACCTTAGAATGAATAGTTGTGATGTTAAATTTCAAAAGCACCGTAATTGTTACTGAGAAATGTCACAATACAATTCATTCTTTAATTGTTCCTAGTCAAGGTTTACATACTTGGTCAATTAGTAAAACCATGAGATCGGACATGTCCTATATCTAATTGTTTATCTCAGTAAACCATGAGTCTTGGGAGTCTCATATAGACACGTAAGTATTTATTGGATAAATATTGAACGACTCATTCGAAGATTCCTGATAGATGGTACAATAATGTCAATAGGAATATTTATGAGTCGAATAGCATATTAGTTTGTTTGACTTGTGATACCACTGTGGATATGTGAGATATCCTCCATATTTTCATGGCAGTCACGTCAACGATCTTTTAAGATCATACCTCCGCCTGTTCGTTGGGTACGGACTGATACTCACGATATCATTTGATGTATCCAGAGAGGATCTGTCAGTCCCGTGTACGGGATTAAGGTGTCCAATTTGTGATTCTTTGAAATCTTTGGCCGATGTATGATTCAGAAATAAGTTTCGAATATTTATTTAAGAATCATAAATATATTGCGACACATGAATTGTCCATAGCGGAGATTTAACGTTTGATCTATATCTCCGGAACAATTCGGATAACCTATGACAGATGGATTATATATATGCAATGACTTTGACTTGGATGGTACAACTTGATTATCTGTGGTCGTCATAATTTGTGAGTGGACAAATTACGGTCATGGAAATGGTTTTCGTGACAGATAAACTTGAACCTAGAGAGTCCCACAATATAAAGTGTACTCGTTGAGCACTTGGGCAAATAATTATGGATAATTCGGATTATTCATAATTTACACATACATATTAAATAATGTGTATTTGTATTCGATACATAATTTAGATTAGATACACATTATTAATCCAATGGGTTTTGACACTTGTTTTATTATTATTATTAATTAATTAATATTAATAATAATAAAATGGAAGAATATTCTTGGAATATTTATCCATGTATTTATTTTATCTTTTTATTAATAATTAAATAAATTGATTACTTTGTTAATTAATATTTTTTAATTAAGAATATTACATGGAATATTCTTGATTTTTGGCAAATTTTGATTTGCCAAACCATGGAATTTTGACACATTATTTTTATTAACAAAAATATCAAAATAATTATTTTATTTGGATAATATCAATAGGTGTCAAAATAATAACCAAAATAATTATTATTTTTGGATTAAAAATTGGACAATTTTCGAAAATGGCAAGAAAAATATATAAATGAAAATTGTTTTCATTTTACAAGGCTTAAGCCATTCTCATGTATTGAGAAACAAAAGGAAAAAGGGGGTTAGGGTTAGTAAACAAATTAATCAACACCAAAGTGAAGAAATTTTGACGAATTGGAACTTGGAATTAAGGTAATAAAGAGTTTTCAATTTGTAATTTTCTTAATTTTTGTTTCTTAAGCATGAAAGTATGTATTGGAAATATATTTTGCATGTATTAAAATGATATGTATCATGGATAAGTATTTGGATCAAAAACTTGGTGTTGATTGTTTAATAACCTTAATAGTTTTCTTTATAAGCATGTGTAAAATGATTAATTAGGAAATTAATCTAAAAATTAAAATTAACATTCTAGAGTGATGTTGCCACTCAAATGTTGCCTAGAATTGTTCTTGGAACTTTATATTGTGGTGATTAAATTTGGTGTAAAATTATTTGGATTAATTGTGAATAAATTGAACTTTGGCATGAAAAATGGAGAAAATAAATTATGGAATCAGATCTGATTTGGTCTCTTAAAAAGAATATTTTTCATGGAAAAGTATCTTATTTGGATGATTTTGGTTGTGTATTGGGTGGTGCATAAATTCCGGAAATTGTTCCCGGACGAAAACGCGAGAAAATGGCAAAATTCACGTCGAAAAGAGCTCGCTGCGTCGCGGCTGTGAACCCAGTGAACTGGGCACTCTTCAGGCGGCCCAAGGGCTAACTGAACACTGCCCAAGTGATCGGGCTGGCCCGGCTCGACGGATGGTCAATCGGTTTGACCGTTTTCCCGTTATACGTAGTATTTATCGAAACATATTTTCGTAAAATAATTAGTCATCTTTCGAATTATATTATGTTATTCAATTTTTATAAATAATATATTTAAATTTATTGAGTGAATTAAAAATATTTGATATTAATTAATTCGCTCAAATTTTTTTTAAAAAGTTTAAACACCATTTTCGTCTTCCACCGCGCCCTTCCGCTACGCATACCCCAAAAAAATGGTATCAAAGCGTCTGATCCCACATCCAAAATATTTTTTCATGCCTTAAATATTTGATATTTAATTCAATTTATTTTACACATGCTTGAGAATTGATTAATTGGATCAATTAGTTTTGCAGTTTGACAGTTTTGTAAAATCCCCAAAATAAGGCTTTGTGTTTTGTGTGCGTATGGTACACTAATGGGTCTGTCTCATCAATACAGATATAAATATTTTTCTTAATATTGTGGTTTTATTGCCAAAGCAGTGTGGCTATGGTTAATAGAAATTTGTTTATACCGGTAAAACTTATTTGATAAGAAACAAATTCGAGCGAAAGTGCATGCCAATAGATGCCAAAGCAGTGGGGTAGTGCATAAGTACCTTAGATATGTACATTGGTGAGTATTTCCTTGAATATGCCTCATCCAATAGATGTCAAAGTAATAAGGATCAGAAAAGGTTTAAGACCTATTTCTAAGAGTCACATTGGATGTGATTGATAATTGTTATCTACTTTCAAATATATTTGGGCACAATGTGCCAAAGCTGTGTGTTCAAATATATATTTGTGAGGTCTACTTCCTGCTATAGAATTTAATTTAATTATTAAATTCTCGTATTTTGTTTGGGGATTATCAATTTATGTAAAATAGTGGGAGGGCATCCTTATATTAAAAATCCATGATATCTTGGATGTTTTTTGATATTGATGAAATTATTTTTATCTGCTAACTCCTGTTTCTTTTGTAAAATTTGTGATGCCAGCTACTACTTCTAGTCATTTTGCTCGTGTCCTGGACGCGAACAAATTGACTGGTCCTGAGAACTTTAATGAATGGAAATTAGATCTTAGAACATAGTCTTAAGATCAGAGAAGCTGGGTTATGTGCTGGATAGTCTAGTACCATTGGATATTGATGATTATGCCCAAAAAGTACTTGCGAATATCGCAGTATAGTTGGGGGTGTCGATTCCTCAGAGAGATGGTTACAAGGAACTAATTCACTTAAACAAAATGTCACTAATAACTTAATTAAAGAGAATAATTGAATTGATAATGTAAATTAAAGATTACGAAAAACACTTAAAAATTATCAGTAGAGAAAACCAACAAAGCGTCGGGAATTACTCTTGTGTCAAACCACTATATTCAGTAACTGATTCATTTTATTACTCAATTGAAGGTTTCACATCTCAAACCAACAATCAAAACGTATTTCAATCAAAATATATTAAATTCTAAGGTAATCGATCAATTATTTTCTCTATGTTAACAACACATTATGTTATCGTTATGACCTATCTAACTTTGACAATATAACCACAGGAAATACTGCAGCAAAAGATTAACTCATAAAACAACATAACCAGTCACAACTTGGTTTCCCAATCACACATAGAAGAATTATGACTATTTGTAAATTGGTAAAACACAATCTCTGGGTTCATAATCAGAAGATAATAAAGAATAACTAATCATCAATTATAGTAAACGTTAAATAGTATTGAGGAATCAAAAACATGTATTGTAACATCCCCAATCCTAAAATGTTACCTGCATGGAATATGCCTACTATTCCCTTAAGCCTGTGACTTCTGACTGTGAATAATACTGATACTATTTTCAAATGCAATCTCTCATATGAGACCAATTCCCAAAACCATGACATAGTACAAAATAGTTTACATACGACTAAACGTACAAATATCAACTATCTCAAAAACTCTATATATGAATACTCATACACATATTTAGTATATAACTTCTTGGATTGGACTTTACTTAATTCGACTGACTCAATCTTTCACTGGTGGACTCATACCCTCTAGTGACTGCCATCAGTATCGGGTCTCTCGAGCTCGTCCTCCGGGAGTACCTGTAAAATAAAGAAATTGGAAGTATGAGGGTTATGCCGTTTATATGATCAAAGTGAGTGGATGGTTTAAAAGTGAAAAGTGAAATACTTTATGAAATCTTATTTTGGGCATTAAAGCTGAACTTTTCTGAAACGTTTGTCTCAAAACAAATATCTCTCTAGGAAATTTTTTTTTTTAAAATCTTGGCTGAAAGTTTCTCTGAAAGTTTCTTGTAAGACTTCTGTTACTAAAACATTACTTTCTAGAAGTCCTTTATCTGAAAACTATTTCTGAAAGCTGAAAGCTGAAATTACTTCTGAAAACTGAGCTCTGTATATCTGCTGAAAAACTTGACGCATGGGGGCGTTACTTATCACCGTCCCCCCATACGCCTAACTAGATCTAGGAGTGAAAATCCATGACTTTGGGGAGTTACGTATCGCCGTCCACCAAAACATGCCCCTCTTGTCCCTGAAACGAGTGGTCTTGGGGCGTTATGAATCGCCGTCCCCCAAGCCACTGAACTAGAACTGGGGGAGCGGATCTATGCTACCCTCCAAGCTCTAAAACTAGGATCTAGGGGCATCTGTCATCCCTAGTCCTAAACTAGGATCTGGGGGCGTTATGTATCGTCGTCCCCCCAGTCCATACATGTGCACATATGTCCATGCCTGTAACAAGTTACATACAGAGCTGGGTTTTCCCCCATGCCTCGAAAAACATAAACCATTTTCTGAAACGTTTCTTTCTCAATATAATGCTCAAATCATAAACGTTTATGAATTGATTGTAATAATAAAAATAATCTAACTCCCTAAAGCATAAAAATAAGTCTAATATGAAAATAAAAAAATGAAAGTTAATTTAAAAGGGTAGTGTCCACTCACTGATTTCGGAATTTAGCGAGCACTGAATCCCCTCATCGAAGAAGATTGTGGTTCCTATGGGTAATCTACGATCGGAAACTTGATTAGTATATACATTGTAAAATGAACCTCGGAACTTAGCTAAGCTTATTAATACATCAATATGTTCTATCTATAAGGCTTATCATGCTTGTGTATTGATGTAAGATATATATACAAACTAATACAAGACCTATAAGGTGGCCTTTAACATGCTAGGGTGGAACTGGGATGGTTTAAAACTGATTTTGTGAAATTCTGGTCCTCGCGTCGCGACGCGTTTGAATCCAAAAATGAATTGCCTAGGATTTCCACTGCGCGTCACAAAGTAAGTTTCTTATGCGTCGCGACGCGTGCAAACCAGAAGCAGATATACATATATTTCCCAGAACGCATGGCGATGCGTGGTGATTTGCTTCACGACGCAAGGTTGAAATTCAAGCCTGAAATCAACTTCCTCAAGTCCTTATGCCCAAATACACTTTCATTCTTCCATATTTCAACTTTTTTTCATCAATACCATAAACTTTCATATAGAAACACACTAATATTACTACTACTCAAACTAATTCAACTTTTTAATCTCATGATCTTCATAACTCAAATCTAGGTTACCAATCCTTAATCTTTACTTGGTTCAACCAATGACAATACCAAATATGGTTCTATCATAAATATATCATCTCTACTATCTAAATTCAAAATCCAAGATCTCATCTTTCAAAATTCCATGCTTGTTAAGCTTTTCCTCTATTTATTCTCTTCTTCTTCTTCTTCTTTTTCTCTCATTCTTCTTATTCTCTCCTCATTCTTCTTCTTCTTCTCTTCTTCTTCTTCTCTTCTTCTTCTTCTTCTTCTCCTCCTCCTCCTCCTCCTCCTCCTCCTCCTCCTCCTCCTCATCCTCATTCTTCTTCTTCTCCTCCTCATCCTCATTCTTCATCTTCATCTTCATCTTCTTCTTCTTCTTCTCCTCCTCCTCATTCTTCTTCTTCTTCGTATTCTTCTTCTCTCATTCTTCTTATTCTCTCCTCATTCTTCTTTTTTCCTTCACGTCTTCTACTTTCTTTTTGTTCTCCATTTTATGAATTGGTGAATAGTGTTTCCTTTTATACCTGGCCATAAAAAAATAAGAAAAATGTAGATTTTGAAGAAGCTTATAGAATTTACTAGAATACCCTCGAATATTATTCATCCAAAATTTTGATCCGTATTTTTAGTCCATTTTTGTTTCGAATTTGGAAAAATGTTCAACAGGAAAATTATAGATCTCGATCTCAAATTTCCGATGATATAAAGTTTATAAAACTCGAAGTTCGTATGAGAAGGTTATGCCTCAAATACCGTGGGCTGACCGTAATGGAATATCATAGAATCTCGTATCGGACTTTTGAAGAATTTACCGATTGTCCCCAAAGTCGTTCCATGAGTATATTTGTTTCCCAACATAATTTATGTTATGTTAACTTCATCCTGTAATACCACGGTACTATAATGTAACATTAGTAAAGACTACCGGTCTTTACAAATTCTCCCCCCTTAAATAGGATTCTTCCTCGAATCCTCTTTAAACTTATGATATTACCATTGGTCACATAGTTCATGGGTTTTTTCTAATCTATAGCTTAATCTGACTTAAATCGGGTTCACTATAACTTGATGACTAAGATCTCTGTTAAACTTGATCATTCATCCATTTTTCTAATAAATATGCCTTAGCTTCTCTCTTATCTTAACTTCTGTTTCATACCTTATGCTTTTTAAATTCTTGATCGAGAGGGGACTCCTCGTCATGTTTTCATAAAATGCCTGCTGATTACTTTACCACATGACTAGTAAGCATGTGATATTCTCTATTTTTCTTAATATCTAACTTATGCCTCATACCTCTTGTCATACTAGGGTAAACTGCTTCAGAGTTCATGGCTTTAGTGAATATCCCTTAAGTTCTTTACTGAGAGGTACTACCTCATTCTCATTCATAAGATTTTCGCTGAATATCCTTGACTACCTCATTTATGAACCTTTAGATGTGCTTAATATTCCTTATCTTTAAGGAAATCTCTTTCTCTAGATCTTTAGTTATGCTCAATAATTATTCGACTCGATCAAGTTCTTCTTAGCTGGTACCTTTGGCTCTCACTCGAAATATTAATGTCTCCACAGTTAGGTTTCCAATGTTCCCTTTTCTGGATTCAATAATTTTACAGGAGTGGTCCTTTTCATTATTAATAAGGCTTGTACTCGATACTTATTCTGCTCCACTTAATCAACTTGATCTTAATATTCTTTCTCATATCTTAGTTGCTTAACTTTATATATTCTCCTTGCCTACAGATGACGCTCGGACTTAAAATGTTGCTTCTGGGTAGATTCCTAGTGGTCATCCTCAATTGGCTAAAGATTCATGCTTAATTGTATACACCTTGGTGCCTAAACCGCATTCCCTGCTATTAACATCGACGCTGGTGATTTTTCCTAGCTAAAGTTCATATTCTTTTATACTTTTCTTTCATTGTTACTATAAATCTGGTTGCGATGTTCTACACCAACTTGTTTTCCATAGTCTAGCACTGTCAAGGGTCGTTACTCAAATTCATGTAAATATACTGTACCTTGAGGGTTCACCTGTTACGCTAATTGCTGCATTGTAGTAATTTATTTCCTCGATTCCATACTATGCTACAAATCTACCAAACCACCCATACTCGTGGCTAAAGTCGTCCTAAACCCGTAGTGGTTTGGTCAACTTAGACTAGTGCTGGGTACTTTATTTGGTAACGTGGGCTAACACATAAGAGATCTTTGATTTCATTCTGGTACTAAGAAACCTTATTGTTACACACTTTGTCTTTGCTTATAAGGTATTCTCTCCTACCGTCGTTGTACCTCGATGGCTTCACTACCAAACCTTTTTTCCTTAGTTTTCTTTTCATTTTCTGTTTCATCTTATTCTATACTGAGAACTTCATTGGTCCATGTCTCTATATTCTTATCTAAGAGATATCTTCTTCCTTTACATATCCACTATTACGTTCTAACACTGGTTCATTTGTATCTCAATCATTACTTAACTACTACTTTATCTTTGTACCACTCCATCTGAACAACTTCTTTCTAACTCTTTTACTCAGAGCTATTACTCATTTTTATTCTGTTCTTAAACTATGTCTGAAGGTTCTATGTTCTGGTCCTCTTTCACAATGCTTTCACTTATTCCTGTGAGTATCTTGAGGCAACCTTCAAGGTCCATCTATGCTACTGTTGTCTAACGAGGTTTGGGAGGGTGGGTATTTATCCTGAGACCTTTCTGATTATGGTGATATAATTGCGCATACTACTTATCTATAAGCCTATGACCCTCGTGTATACATGTCTGATGTCTTTTTCTACACTATCGCACTACTGCTAAAACTGTATGGTTTGCCTTCTCAAACTTTACTTCTGATCATTTCCAACTATTGATCATACTGCCTCTTCTGCGAAATTCCCCTATAGCCATGCTCTTAAAAAAAAGCTTTCTCATATTGCCTCTGTACTTCTTCCTATTTAGTCTCTGTTATTTAACCCTCTGAAGTCGTTACTTTCTCTCTATGAATGCTACTATACTCTCTTTGTTATTCTTCCTTAATAAAGTTACTCTGCTATATAGGTTTCTTTCGTATCTCAGTTCCTTGAACTCCTTACATCTTTATTCTCCTGAAAAACCCTATCAACTTCGATTACTTAAAACATATTATACTAAATCTTTTGATTTATGTGCTACTCTTTCTCTAGTCTTTCCTTATCAATACAATGAGACTCTTTATAAGTTGCCTGCTTTATTCTTAAAAATGGCCCATCTGATCCCTTCACTCTTCTTAGCCTTTATTCCCTCAAATACTTCCAATTCCACAATGTTTCCTAGATCTGGTTCGACTTACTGTGACTTCAAACTATTCTATCTCATATCGAAGATTGTCATCTCATGATTCTTATCTATGTCCCGTTGAACCAGATGGTTTAGCCCATAGCCATCTCATGATCCGCCTATTCTGCTGATTGCTCTTCTTTAATGGTTCTACTTGTTACGGGCTCTCAGTTAAGGAGTGAATATATATATATATTCCATAATGATCTGTGAATATGCATTTCTGCTTTACTCTTACGCTCGGTGATGATTTGGTTAGACATTTGCATGCTTACTAGAATCGAGGTTTCTGGAAGGAAGGGTCATCATTCGTTCTGCCGGAACCTGATTGACTACTCCATGTCTTGGGTCCACTACTATTATCAATTATCTACGCTACTACTTTCTTACTATGTTAACTATATGCCTGAATGTTCTGAATTTCCTTGTTACTTTTCACTTTCCTCTTAATTACTTATGTATCCTAACTCTTAGTTCTTAGTTGTGGTGCCAATGCTAGTGGTGACTCATTCTCCTGGTTACTTCCTAGATATCGGCTCTCTACTCTTGTAATAAGCTACAACTTTACCATCTAATCTCACTGTCCTCACTGGTACTTTTGTTAAATTCTGAGTGCCTCTATCTCTAGGGTCTGTCCTTTTATACTTTTCACGGATCTCTACTAGCATTGGGAAGACCTGTAGGTTTAATTACATTGGGTCTATTCTGTTTACTTCTACTAGTACTGTAAGCCTCATGCTGACTTGCCATTATTTTGGCTACACTAGGTTCTCTTCTTTATATCCTCGAAACTTCCTTAATTCTTTTTCTGGGTAATCTGCCTGATAAAGCGCATATGTAAAATAATAATGATATGCGGATGGATATTTTACACATTGATCCTAGATCAAATCTCTCACTTTCTCTCTCCCGCTAGCACAAATATTTCTTCTACCCGTTACACTACACTTCTAAAGAAACCTCATTTACATGGAGGGGAATAGGTGAGAAGAGAATACAAAGAAATATGAGATAAGGCTGGACACGCAGGTCCAATTTAATAAATCAAATTTATTACAACAATTTCTAAAAATCGCCCCACCCGGCTAATATCCATCCGATATACATTATTCAAACATCACAACCATGTATTCATACAAGCATGTTATCAATCAATCTAATCCAATTAATTAATCTTGATAATTAGTGATCATCCAATGTTCAAACAAAGATTTGATTTTGTTCGAGTCAAACTCGTATTACGAACACGTACTCAAAGTACGATTTCTGAAATAAAATTAAATTACATGGTTAAATCCAATTTAATACGTATTTAATTCTAATTCATTATTTAATTCCAAATTAAATATTACACTTTATAAAATAAACCTTTACGACTTAAATTCCAAATTAATCGTTACGGGTCTCAAAGCCCGATTAATATCAATATTAATTTAATTAAAGTCCAATGGGTTTTTAATTAATTTCTTGAGGCATGGACTTTTGGTCAACTTGGGACAAACCCGCAACCAAAGTCCAATCGGGGAGTTACCCCATAAGCCCATAAATTAATTTAGGCCCATTAGGCCCAATTAAACGTTAAAGGTTCATTAGTCGCATTTGGGCCTTTTGGAAGCGGTTTTGGGCCTAATTGGATCCAACCAATTTTGGCCTAAACCAACTTTGTACAACAAAGTCCAATAAACCCAATAACAACTTTGAAAGCCCAAATCCAATTTTAAGCCCAATAATTTAATTCCAAAAATTCCAAATTTTCCAATTAAATTACCTAAAGTGTATAGCATTATTAATTGCCCAAATCAAAGTTTTCAAAACATCAAATTTGTCCAATTAATCATGCTTAACATCAATTAATCATGTCCAACATAATTAAATCAAAATCAAACCCAATTTCATGCTTCAAGTGTCTCGGCCAAAGAGGGAAATTATGCCCAAATCAAATTCAATCCAATTGAACCAAATTAAACATAAATTCAACATCCCCAAATGATTTGTAAGTCATCCAATGAACAAAAAAATCAAAAAATCAAGACAATTTTAGGGATCATATTTTCGGCATCACAAGCAAATTGGGGAAAATTGTTCCAAACACTTTTTCATCAAATTGATCTAATCAATCATCAATTAAACAACATTCAAGCATTCTAAATCATCCAATTTCATTAAACATGCTCAAAATCAGTTTACCCAAATTTGTCATGCCCAAAATTTAGGGAAAAATGGATCCAACCAAATTTCATGAAATTGATTATGCACAACATCAATTCAACCTCATTCAAGCATACTATACTAACCAATTTAATCATTTGATGCTCAAATTGAGTTTACCCAAATTAAAGTTTTGGCCAACATTAAGCAAATTGGGGAAAATCAATCCAATTAATTTTTCATCAAATTGATTACATATAACTCTAATTTATTCATATACAGCATTCTTAAACAAACATTTGTTAAAATCATGGTTAAATCAAAAAGCCCCAAATTTTGCTCAAGAACCCTAATTCGTTTTATGCAACCAATAGCTCTGATACCATTGTTGAGTTTCAATCAAGTCCCAAGATCATAAATCATGCATAAAAACGAGTTGAATACAACCAAATGAGGTGCGGAAAAGACTCACATGGATCGGTTGCATGCGGCGAAAATGAACCACGAACTGCTCTCCCTTGCTCGGTAGTGAGCTGCACGTGGTAGGGGCTGCACGGTGGTGACTGGTTCGGCTTCTCCAAGGTTCGGCCATGAAAGACTCCGTGGAAGCTCAAAGCTTCAAGCTTTCCAAGCTCACAAATTCGTTTCCCTATCACCATAATATAACCCATGTGTGTGCTAGCTACTCTTCTTCATTTGCTTCTCAAAATTTCGGTCAAACCAGAAATTTTTGGAGAAGAAATCGGCTTGAAGCCGTGAGAAGAGGAAGATGAAAAGAGAGGGAAAAGAGAAGTGCGTGAGTGTGGTTAGATGGAGAGAGAAAGTGAAAGCTTTACTTATATATTTATTTTATTTTCACAAATAAAATCAAATAAAAAAGGTTTATCATTTACCAAAAGTAAAAGTCAAAAAGCAAAAAGCAAAAGTTGCTTTTTCAACTTCTACATCAATCACTCAAATCAAGTGACAACATGTCATATCACTCAAAGTGACATTTGATTTGACGCTTGATGTGACTAGCGATTTGACGCACGATTTGACTTGCGTGCCGCACTCGAATTCGAAATGCGAATGTGCTCGCAATAATCCCGGGCTCGGGTTTGCTAATTCCAAATTAACGAATTTTCCGTCGCGTCGTAATTAAATGATTACGCTAAAAATCACTATTCACGTCGCTAACGAATTAATTCTAAATTAATTCGTTCGCCCGAATTAAATTCTAATTTTAATTCCGCGTCGAAATCCAATTTCTAATAATATATCAAATATATTATTATCGATTAATTCCAAATTAATCGTTCTCTCTCTTTAATTAATATTTTATCTAGTTAATCCCAGATTATTTTTCTCTCTCTTCTAATTAATCCCAGATTAATTAAAGTGCGAGTCATACATCATCGGTGAATCTTCAGGAAGCGACCCATGAGATCTACGGATATGTTGGCAGTAAATACGGTCGTCGG